>CM065591.1:106527392-106747204 GCA_033119425.1 Bufotes viridis
AACGATGTTGGAGACATCAAGGAGAGCGTTATGCCACAGCTACTGTTGTCATCAGATGAGCCTTTGCTGGTGGTGGTGTTACAGTGTGGGCAAGTGTGCCTAGTCTGTACAGAACTGCCCTACACTTTGTGAATGGTACAGTGACAAGCCTATACTACTTGAGTAACATCATTAATCCAGTCATTGTGCCTCTACATGAACAACACAGACCAAATTTCATCTTCATGGATGAGAATGCGCCAGCTCATCGAGGTTGCATCATTAGGGAATGGCTGTTGTAGACTAGGGTACCTCAAATGGAGTGGCCTGCACTTTCTCCAGAACTGAATCCTATTGAAAACCTATGGAATCAGCTGAGTCACTTTGTAGAGTCTTGTAAATCTATACCGCAGAACCTCAATGACCTGAGGGCAGACCTTCAAGAAGAGTGGGATGCCATGCCTCAGCAGACAATAAGTCAACTTGAGCATGAGACGAAGTTGTCATGCTGAAATTGATGCTCAAGGCACATGACAAGTTATTGAGACATTGACATTTTTTGTGGGGGTATACCCATCACTGTTGGCTTTTGTTTCAATAAATTGTTTGAGATGAGGAAATAACCATTGCATGCTTCTACTTAAATGCCCTACTTTCATGATATAATATCACTGTAGTGTGAACTTTTTAAGTTTTCCATAAATTTCATCAGAAAGCCAAATAACCCTAACTTTTTGTGCGTAGTGTATATTAGACAAATAACCAGGTACAGTTAGTTCATCATAACTGAAACCTAAACAGCTGTATACACTTTAAACAAGCGTGAAAAAGAACCCTATAAAGTAGAATAAAGTGACTTCTAATCCCTCGTACAGATACCGTGGCCTGATTACTTTAGTGTGGGATGTAACCTAGATGTACAACTTGGCATTATGTGCAGAGTCAGGTCTCCTGTGTGGCTGTGTGGGATACCATCCATCGAAATCCCTAAAAAAATATACAGGAAAGAAGGCTATTAATCCCTATAAGTAGTGTTGAGTGAAGCAAACAAAGCATTTGAAGTGGAATTCGATCCGAATTGTAGGAAAAATTTGATTTGCAACTAATCCGAATTTCCTCGTGCTTCGTGGTAATGAATCATTTTTTTTCCTAAAATGGCGGCTACACGTTACAAAGTAAAGGTAAGAAGCCCAGGAACGCAAGATTACCCATAATGCCGTGCAGACAGCCAATCAGCATCTAGCCAGTCCCTTTGTTGTCACAGCCCTTTAGATGCCTCCTCCTGAACGGTCTTCGCCATTTCACTGTGAGGCTGGCACTTAAGGAGAGAGACTGTGACAAGCATTAGAGAAGCCTTTATTCGAGCCTTTATTTATTAGACTATAGAATGTGAGATTGTAGGGGGAGTTTTCAGACACTGTAGAGAGAGCATAGGGAGACTGCAGGAACAGTGCAGGGATAGTGCAGGAGACAGCGCAGTTTGCATCAGTCCCTGTGTAGGGCACAGAGCTATCTAATTGAATGGTGTCCACCTTGTTATAATAAATAGTCAATTCCATTAGGCCTTAATTCTCAAATTGGGGTGAATAACCTGTCTTGTTCTACTATTATTGGGGTTTCCACCTTGTTTAATAGATAAACAATTCTATTACTCCTTGATTCTCAAATTGGAGTGCATAACTTGTATAATTCTACTGTTATTGGGTCTCCACTACTTTATTGGCACTGCCTCCATGCTCTTTTGATCCACTAAATAATTATTGGGACACAACTCCTGCAGGGGCGCACAGTGTTTTTATTCCTTCACTAAACTCTGCTATATGCTTTTATTTTTGTTTAGCAAGTGATTAGTTAGGACTGTTGATGGCCTGCACTACGATTTGCATGTCCATTTAATGTATGAGACCTCCATGGCATACTGATGCACGGTAACTTTTTTACTACCAGAAAGGACTAGCTCTGTATGTTGCTGCAATGCACAGTGATCTACACCGAGATACACTGACGAGCAAAAGGGTAACAATGTTTTGTAATTTTGATTTCCAGGCTCCATATCTCACCATCCACTACAGCTTCAAACGTGAGACTACCATTATTTTATAGACAGTCATCTTGGCTATCTCATACCTCAGTTGGACTTGCAACTATTTAGCATATGATTAGTTATGCAGATTCTTGTCATGTAACTGCATTGTTACTGTTTTGCACTTAAAATTCTAAATTTTAATCATTTTTTAAATCCACCTTTGGCTTCCAACACTGCCTGAATTCTTTTGGGTATGCTCTTGATCAGAGTCAAGCATGTCTGGACTAAAATCTGTTCCCAGGTCTCTTCTACACGTTCCCAATTTTGGTGCATAGTGGTCGACTCATTTGGGTACAAATACAACTTTTTCTTCAACTCTACCCACTACTGTTTATTTGGGTTGAGGTCAGAGGACTGTGGGGGTGAATCCAGCACATCTACTTCATTGTCATTGAAATATTTCCTCAACAATCTCGATGCATGCTTAGGGTTGTTGTCCTCCTGGAACACTATGTCGTCCTTTATAGTAGGCAGATCTGTCAGGGAACTACAAGTTTCGAGGTTAGGAGGACTGAAGGACTTGGCTGTGATAATATCATCACAGGTCCTTCACCCCCTGACAGTACAGAGGAGAACTGCAGGAGAAGCACTCCAGAGTCACTGCTCCTGCCAATCTGTGAAAGAGGTAAGAAATTTAAATGGGGACAGTGGTACTGCTTGTCGGGGAGGGAGGGTTGGTTAGAGAGACAATGTTTCTGCCAGTGGGGGAGGAGTAGTTAGGGGGACAATGTTACTGCCAGTAGGGAAGAGGTGGTTAGGAGGCCAATGTTACTGCCAGTGGGGAGGAGTGGCTCTGAGGACAATACTACTCTCAGTGGCAGAGAGGTGATCAGGGACAATGTTAGTGGGAGCTACTTTGTGCAGCAGTGTGGTTTTTATTTGGTGCTTTTTTTGGAGGTATTTTGTGTTGCACTGTGGTATCTAATGCTTTTGAAGTATTTTATGCTTCACTCATGTATTTATTCGGTGCTGATGGGATGCTATTTTGTGCTGCATTGTGGTAGTTGTTTAGCGTGGTTGGGAAGGTATTATGTGCTGCATTGTGGCATTTATTTGGGGTTGTTGAGCAGTTAATTTGTGCTGCACAGTGGTATCTGATGCTTCTGGGGAGGTATTTTGAGCTTTATTTTGGTATGTGGTGCCTCTGATGAGGTAACATATGTCCCTGACTATATGGTTAGGCATTTCTATGTTCCACTTTTATTTTCTTTATTGTACTGATGGTTTACCTATGAGCATGGACAAGTAAAGCAAAATCTGCCGCAGCATGCATTGCACGCCACTACCTTTATGCAATATCATATATGTGCCGATGAGCTTTGTGGCTACTTTGTAATCCCAGCCTGGCATTGACCCCTGTGCATTACAGAAAGACACAGGGAACATATTTTAAACTCATTGCTGAAGGTCTCATAATGGAGTTAGGCCTCATGCCAAGTTATGGTATGAGGGCCCATGATGACATGCAACACCCGTGGCTCCTGCTGAGTCAGTAGTGAGACCAGGAAGATGTCTTAATACCTTTGATGGTTGATAGACATCTCACCATGTATGGCCAGCTAGGTAGAGAGAGAGAGAGCCATACACACTCAGACTCTCAAGCTCATGGACAAATCGTTAATGGTTAAAGTGGGCAAATGTTTCTCCATTCTGTCTCACAATTGTACATTCAGACATGAATTCTATTACTTCTCTGATGAGATGATCATTTAATTATTTTGAAAGCTTGGCTACATTTGTGACTTAGATGCTTTCTGAAGCGAGCAGCTGTAATAGGTGACATTTTATGCTAATAGCTCGTCATTTGCAGCCTGCCTGAGAGACCCTTGTGTTATTCAATATATTTTTTCTTAAGAGAGTTTTTGAGTAGGTAGACACAAATGAGTCATAACATTTTTGCTCTCTATCACATTCTCAGCTGTTACAGTTATTACCCTGAAGGGCATCGAGATAGTGATCTTGAGATAAGTATCTATATGATGGTTAAATGTACAATTCTTATGTGGTCCCAATTACATTTGTAACTTGAAAGCACGCTACACTTTATCACTTTTTCCTGTGGCAAAATTGAAACTGTGAAAGATCGATTTGCTTCTGACTCTTGAAAAAAATAAAAATTATTCCAATGATTGAGATCAAAGATCATTTTCTTTACAGAATAATGGAAGTTTAGCTTGTATTTACTTTGACGAGAATGGCGGGAGGTGGTTATACAGCTAGAGTGTTCATGACTTCAATCAAAAAGAAAATGAGTATTGTAAGAGAAGCTGTTGCATCTAATTGCTCGTATTATGGAGAATCCACTTGAATATGTATCATATAGAGCAGCTAGTTTGTTAATATACAAAACATTTATTGTACATAATAGTATCCAGGTACTCCTAGGAGGGAGTTTAACTCTTCTGAGAAGTAACTTCACTGCTACCTTTTCAGCTTCAAGGAGCATGAAGGTTGACTTGACAGATTTACTTAATCTAAATTTAATATATAAATATAAAGGTTTCAGGGGTGCATTCCAAGAGCCTGTGTTCCTAATAAACACTAGCGCCATCTACAGTGCACAAAATTTAGGGGTATTGCAAAAGGTGGTACTCTGCAGCTTGATAATAAGTTGTGCTTGCATGCACACCTTTTAGTCAGAACATATCATTACTACTTTTTAAGGGAAACACTCACTTTCTCCAAGCAGCATCGCTCAACTGTCCTGTCCCTGCTGCTTCTGATTTCCTGTGGGCAGGAAATATGATGACCCATCCTTTTTCATGGGCACTGATTTAGCCGTTCCCTGCCCTCCACAGTCAGATGCCACACACACAGCACATGGACCCATAGAAGTAAAGTGGTGCTGTTCACACCTCTAAAAAAATCAGAGCCACACATTACACAGACTGGAGACCAACTGAACCTGACCTTTCACCAGGTCAATGTCCTCCAAAGACATACAGACCTTACTGCCGTATTCGAAATCATCTGTGTGTTATGGACGTCTGAATGAGGCCTTAGGCTGTGTGCCTAGTTTTTGATGCTGACTTTTTCACTTTATTTTTGACGCACTTTTTTTTTAGCATTATTTAATGTGCCTCTGTTTTAGATAATTTATTGGATCATTTTGATGAGTTGTACTCAACTAACGTCAGTGGAATATTATACACTTGTATACCCTCTAACATTCCGAAAACAAAAAGTTTCTTCCTGTATTTATGTGTGATATAACATACAGTCAAATGCAACACAATGTAGATTGCATTTGTCTCAGCATCACCAGTGCCAAAGAAGGCATGAAATGGCTCATTCTATTTGGATACTCTGTCAACCTCATGTCAAGCACCTTTAAATGAGTTGAAGCTTGCTGCCAGGGAACCCATGCGTGAGTTCCTAGGAAACCCAGGGGGTATCAGAGAACCCTGGTCTTTCAATACCTATAAAGTTGGTGATTTTCCATTGTGTTACATCTGGTGCAACTAAAAATACCTGCCCGCCACTGGGCCTATCTGATCTCTTTGGACACCATTAATGGAACAAATTATTACAGAAGATTAGAGATTTCCAATCTGCACATGATAAATCAAATTTAAGCTAAAGGAAGAATAACTTATAATGGCAACCCCTTTGAATGTCATTGAGCTGGGTGTATGCAGCCACATCCTAATTCTTTGGCCTCTTATGAATACAGTAGTTTGCACATGAACCCTTGGTAGTAGGTTTACCTATCCTTACTCTGTAAAACGTGACCTTTAACACAACAATAAAAATTCCCACAAAAAATCCTAAATAATAAATACCCAAGAAAACACTACCAAACCTGCACTGTCCCTTTATGACCCTACCAAAGATTGGAACTGCCGCTATCCCACTGTCTTCTTTGTTGACACTATGAAACCCTATTCTCACTGGGGTATATACCTCATCAGGTATAGACATGGGATCTAAAAAAAAAAAAAGGTTAAGCTGACTTGCTATATACGGGATAGATTCTTACAATGTACAGGCTTGCTATATGGGGGATAAGTAGGTTACATTGTACACGTGATATACTGGTATAAAAGTAATCAACTCAAAAGGGATAGTGGGAACACTGCCCTTCTTATACATCACAGAGCCATATACATGTATACAATGTTAGCCCAATGTGTCTCCCCCCCCCCCCCCCAAGAGGCCTTATCCTGGGGTTCCTCAGGGGCTTTTGTATGGTGAGAAACTCAAACCCTCCCCCCCCCCTTCCCTTATTTAAAATTATATATCCAGGACTAAATACCTTAAAAGAAATAGTGCATGTAGCGGAATACTGTCTACAAATGAGGCAAATATGATCCACATGCATATACTAGATTATTACCTACAGAGTCAGGCTAATGTGTATATGATAACACACAAACAGACAGCATAGCCCAAAAAAAGATATAGGGGGTCATTTACTATCTAGAAAAATGCCTATATTAGACGTATTTCTGGCGCGGATTCTGGCACTAAGCTTATTTGCGCCGCAATCTGAGGCTTTTCCCCGCTCACACCAGGTCTGTTTTAGTGTAAAAAATGGTCTAAATGTAAGCCAGCAAGGAAGCTGGCTTACCTGAATTAAGAGTATACTATAGTGTCGACCTAACCACATAACTGTTGTGGTCGCAGATTACCAGATAACTCTTCACTTCGATAACTGGCAGATTAAATAAAACACATATAATTAATTTGATCATTTAGACCCAATGGGTGCACAGTGTGCATCCTATATATCGACCGGATCTCTTTCATTAGAACCTTTTTGTCCCAATTTCCCCTTCGTACAGGTTCTTTAATCACTTCAAGGGCAAAAAACATTATCTCCTCTGGATTATTGTTGTGACTCTCCTTCATTTGTCTCAGCCAGGGCTTATCTCTTTTGTTGGTAATATCACCTACATGTTCCACAATTCTAGTACGAAGTAGTGAAGGCTCTACTTTCATATGATTGTCCAGTTCTTGGGTGTTTAAATACTCTACCAGGCTCAAAGTGGCTTTTAATGAAGCAATCACTTAAATGTCTACCTCTCCTAAATGTGATGGTAAATTGTTAGCATAGTAGGTCAGCTAATTCCGGATCAGTTTTAAGTAGAGCCCATTATTTTGAGATTATTTTATGAACCTTTGCAGCCTGAGTATAGAGTGTACCAAAATTCCATAATACTTCATCTGTCTTGGTGTCTTTAATCGTTTCTCAAAGCAACATATTTCTTGATTTAGAAGATGCATATTGATATGCCGTCACTGTGGTATTAATGGGGCATCCCCTGTTCTTAAATCTTTCTGCTAGTTTCTTAGATTCCTGTTCGAAGTACATTTCATTGGAGCAATTTCTCCGAACTCTAAGGAACTGTCAGTTTCTGATGCTCCGTACAGTATTCAAACTAAGTATTATGCAAATCGACTTCGGATGTTTAATCCAAAATCGATTCGCTCATCCCGAATCTTTATGTCTTAGATGCGACTTTTTACACAAAACACCACCACATAAGCTAGCTTAATTGTCTGCAACAATTTGAGCCATTTCTGCAGATAAGAGGATGATAAATGAGGCGTAATATGCACCAATTTGATAGCACCTTGACATTTAGGGGGACATTTATTAAGCATGTTGCACTAGAATTATGGTGTAAAATGCACCAAAAAGAATGGCGTTTTGATTTGCACCAAATATATCAATTCTTTTCTCCAGAATTTTGACCACAAAGAATACATCACACCAGAAATGAGTTCTAAATGTCAAAGTGTGCGGGGATATGAACTTGGCTCATATTACTCCTCAATTATCATTCTCTTATCATTCTCTTAAATGGCTCAAATTGTTGCAGACAATTAAGCCAGCTTATGTGTTTTTTTTGTGTGTAAAAAGTCGCATTTATGGCATAAAGATGCAACTTTTTGTCAAAAAGTCTTGTCGTAGGAACAAGTGATAGATAAGTAATAGAGCAGGATTATATAAATAAGCTAAACAGCAGGGTTTAGTCCGTAAAGTGACATTCAACAAAAATGAAACAATGACAAAAGCGTCCCAAGTCTGAGACAAATATCGCAATTTACCAGTGGAAATTTTGCAAATATGCTTCAAAAGTCGCAAAAATGTTTCAAAAGCTGCAAGTTTGTTCCGGGAAGGGGGGTGGCTGAAATGGCGCATTTCAGTTTAAAAAAGTCGCATTTTAGTGCTATTGGTGTTAAAATGTTGCAAATCAAGAGAAATAGGCGGATAATCAAGTTAATATTTTAAAAAGCCACATTTTGCAAGTGGTGTGCGGCTTTTGATAAAAGAGGTGAACAGGGGCGGCATTGGGGGCGGGGGGGAGGGACTGGGCTTCTGTTAGGTTTGTTGGCAACATCTGAGTTAATTAGAGACACACCTGTGGATGTATTTAAATGCACACCTGAAACACACTGCTTCTTTGTGTAGCATAATGGGAAAGTCTAAAGAAATCAGTCAATATATCAGGAAGAGAATTGTGGACTTGCACAAGTCTGGCTCAACCTTGGGAGCAATTTCAAGATACCTGAAGGCAGGGCTGTCTTTAATACTGATTGGACCCTGGGCAAGAATTTACTTGGGCCCCCTGGATTCCACCTTCCCACACCCTAGCATGCAATCACGCCCTCCACCACAGTCTGAAGACTCCAGCAGGCTCGTGATTGATAATGCTCTCTGCCTCTCTGTGATCTTTTTACTACAAAATCACAGTAAGATAAAGTCGTCACCGTGATTTTGTAGTAAAAAGATCACAGAGAGGCACAGAGCATTATCAATCATGTTACTGCTTCGTGTCTCTGCTGTACGGAGCGGGGCTTGGCTCTCTTTCACTCAGCGGATTAGCCGCACGGGGTCCGCTTGTGTGCAAGAGCCCTAAGCCCAATACATGGCTACACTCACCCAGTCCTAATAAAATCTGGTCCTACCTCATCCAGGGTGTCGCTGGCGTCGGCGTGATGTCCACTGGATCCAGAACAAGGTCCCTGTGATGATAGAGAAAAAGAGAATAATCACATAAGGTTAAGGAAGGGATGGTGACTGTCCCTGTGAAATCACCAGCAGGGGGCACTGTGCTGGCCTGGTAGACTAAGCCATGCCAATGTATAGCAGGGTAATCTAGTGCTACCACACAGTACTAATGCCCACCTTGTGGTCCCTTCAAAATAGCTATGTCCTCCTTGTGCCCCTTCACAGCAGTTATACCCAGATATGTGCCCCCTCACAGTTTTTATACCCAGATATGTGCACCCTCACAGTAGTTATGCCCAGATATGTGCCCACTCACAGTTGTTATGCCCAGATATGTGCCCCCTCACAGTAGTTATGCCCAGACATGTGCCCCCTCACAGTAGTTATGCCCAGATATGTGCCCCCTCACAGTAGTTATGCCCAGACATGTGCCCCTCACAGTAGTTATGCCCAGATATGTGCCCCTCACAGTCTTTATGCCCAGATATGTGCCTCCCTCACAGGCGTTATGCCAGACATGTGCCCCCTCACAGGAGTTATGCCAGATATCTGCCTCCTCACCAGTGTTATGCCAGACATGTGCCCCCTCACAGTAGTAATGCCCAGATATGTGCCCTCACAGTAGTTATGGCCAGACATGTGCCCCTCACAGTCTTTATGCCCAGATATGTGCCTCCTCACAGGCGTTATGCCAGATATCTGCCTCCCTCACCAGTGTTATGCCAGATATGTGCCCCCTCACAGGAGTTATGCCAGATATGTGCCCCTAGTTATGCCAGATATGAGCCCCCTTACAGCAGCTATGCCACATGTGCCCCTCACAGTGGTTATGCCAAATATGTGCCTCCCTCACAGCAGTTATGCCCACATATCTGTGCCCCCTCACAGTAGATGTTATGTGTAAGGCTGATTTATTGGCCTGGGTTCGTGGGCGCGGCGCCGCCCCTTTTTAAGCATGGTTGCACCCTCCCCTCGTGGTACGGCGTTCAGCTTTTTTCGTACCTTGGAGCGAGCGGCGTCCTGTTGGAGCAAGCGGTGTCCGATCGTAGCAAATTCCTCCCGGTCCCCAGCATCAATTCTTGTCTTACGCCCGGTCTTCGTTTTCCCACGAGGTATGTTTGCTGCCACGTTAGCAGCCCTCCTCAAATGTCCGGTCGGCGGGGGTCGGTTCCCTTAGGTGAGGGGGGACACCCCCGCACCGGGTTTCGGGCAGCCAGGAAGCAGCTCGGTCTCCCCCTGGCGCACCGCTCTCCAGCCGGCAGGTCACGGCTCCCCTGCTGCCGGGAAGGGGAGCGCCCTGCACTGGAGTCCGTGCCGGGAGCCGGGTCTGCTTCCCACGCGGCGCACGCTCGGGCACAGGGGAGAGCGTATCCCGGTCCGTCGGCCCAATCACTGCAAATGTCTGGCATGGGCCGCCGTGCCTCTAGCTAGGCAGGTTTCTTGGGGCACACGCTAGTGTAAGTTGTTGTCTAGTTCGTCTTTGGGTGTTGAGGGACCAGGACCTGCAGTCTAGTGGAAACGGTTTGATCCCGGGTTCAGACCTGAGCGTACCGAAACGCGCGTAAACGCGCGTTATGTCGCGCGTAAACACGCGTTTTGTCGCGCGTTTTACAGCGCATTTTTTAACAATTGGTAACGCGCGTAAACCGCGCGTTCGCGTGGTTGTCCACTCTTCCGACAATCTCAATACGCGCCTCAACGCCCAAAGAAAAAGGAAAAAAAAAAGGAGGAAGCTCATGTTCTTGTTTTTGCGTTGGGCGTTTTCAGCGCGTTCGCACACGCTGAGAAACGCTGTAGTGCGTACCAGGGCCATTGGAAAGCCTTGGGTTTTACGTGTTGAGCGTTTTGCAGCGCATTCGAGTGCGCTGTAAAACACGCAAGTGTGTATTTAGGATTAGAGTGTTTTCCTATAGACACCATGTGTTTAAAAAAAAAAAAAAAAACTACGGGGTCTCCGAAGTCAGGGGTTTGCTCAAATTCACGTAGCCACGGTAAGGGTTCAATTCCGGCATTTATGTCATGTCCCATTCCAGCATAGGGAAATAAAAAAAAAAAAAAAAAAGGAACATTTCTAATTAATCGTCCATTACGCCTACCTCTTTATTCGCAGTACGCATCAGCCTCTCGTAGGTCGTGCCAGCCTTGTCTACGGTTCTTGAACGTTCAATTGTTTTTCTTTTTCCAGGTGTGAGCTCCGCTTCCCGAGTCGGTCCAGAGTTTGGTTCTAAGCCAGGTAGTGGGGGAGAAGTCTCGCTGGGGGGGTAGTGCACAGTGGCGAGTTTCTCTATCTCATTCACGTTCCTTCGTTCAGGTCTCTCCCTCGGCTACTGGACAGCTTCCCGTTATTTCCTCTGTCTTTATTAGCTTCCGTGTCTGGTAAGCTTGTGGTTTCTCTGCGTGTTTCTCCTTGGTGTCGGTTCATTCCTCTTCTCCACGGTTCCCCCTCGCCCACTTTTCCGCGTTTCGGTACACAGGTGTGGTTTCGGTTGTTTCCTCACGTGGCCCCGCATCTGTCCCCACGCGCCGGACCGTGTTCTTCTGCTGACCGTTCGCATTCTGTCTTCCAGCGAGTATGTCCCACGCCTCTGACATTGTGGAACCCTCTGTGGACGAGAACGTGCCGGCCTTGTCAGATGGGGGCAGCGTCCAATCTCTTCAGTCCTGGACCATCCCTAGGCTCATCTCCGAGTTAAATAAGAGGGGTGTCCCTTTCCCGGCCTCCGCCAGGAAGGCGGAGCTGTGCCGGCTCCTGAAAGATTCCGTGGCCCCACGTCAGGACGACGTCCCCCTTACCACTGTGCAGACGTCACTGGCGCAATTCCACGTCATGCTGAACAGTCTCACCTCATCCGTCAACGGCCTTCAGGCGAGAATGGAGTCCTTCGAAGCTCGTAGCTCGGTCACCCCGGGCCCCGTGCCCGATGTTCCCGTCGCCTCGACCTCCGCAGCCGGCAGCGCTCAGGCTATCCCTCCTGTTCCCACCGTCTCACCTTCTCACTTCATCCCTACCAACGTCAGGAAAGACATCCTAGAGGGTAGGGACGTAAACTTAGCTTCCCTGCTGATCGCGTCCAGGGACCTGTCTGAGAGTAAAGTGATCGCTTGCGGTGAGGTCTCAGTGTTCTTAAAGGGCCGTGACCACAGGCTCTACCGCAAACTGTCCATTCCTGAGTTTGTTTTGGCGTTCAGCCTTTTTAGAGATGTTATCTGCTCGGTTAGGCCGGAGCGGAGGGAGGAACTTTACCTCTACCTCTTCCGTGTAACTGAGCTGGGGTACAAATACGGTGGCAGCTCATTTTATGACTACCACTGCTCCTTCTCTGCCAAGGCCGCTGCGGCCTTGACTCAGTTTCAATTTGTCACCAACTGGTCCAACCTGGATACAGAGTTGTTCTGCAGGCACTTTGCAGGGTTGAAGGCGCCAGCTTGCTCGCTTTGCCATTCTATCTTTCACTCTGCTGAATGGTGCCACAAATCTGTCTCCAGTACGTCTACCATTCCCTCCGGACCGTCAGCGGGGCCCCTAGATGTCTTCAAGCCTCCCAGCTCCTTAGACAAACTAGGCAGGCCCATTGTGCAGTTGGGCAAGGCTCAGCTTTGCAATAATTATAATTACGCTTCCTGTAATTACAGCCAGTGCCGTCTTTTGCATGTCTGCGTCAACTGCTTCAGGGCCCACCCCAAAACTGCGCGCACATTAAAATCACTTAAAGCTTATATGAGTGTCGTGAATTCTGCTTCTCTGAGCAAGTGTTTAGAAGGTCACTACAACCCAGGGTTTGTGGAGTTTTTGGTTTCAGGTTTTCAGGTAGGTTTCCACACAGGGTTGATCACAACGCCGGAAAGCACTTATGAGTGCAGAAACTTGCAGTCGGCCGATAAGAATTCCAGCGCTGTAGACAGACTGATCAAGATTGAGCTTGACAAAGGTTTCGTGATCGGCCCGTTTTCTGAACCCCCCTTTCAACAGTGGAGAGTCAGTCCTGTAGGGGTAGTCACGGGCAAGTTTAGCAAGAAAGAACGTCTCATCATAGACCTCTCTGGGCCTCATGGTTCTCCACTCCCAGTCTCAACTCCCTCATCCCATCCGAGGAAGTTAGCATGAGGTACTCCTCCATAGACCAAGCAATCGCAATCCTCACCCGCCTTGGTCCCGATGCTTCATTGTCCAAAGCAGACATTTCGGACGCCTTCAAGTTGCTGCCTATCATGCCTGCGCTTTGGCAGTGGCACGGCATCAAGTGGAGGGGTTAGTATTATTTTTCCACTAAGCTAACGTTTGGGTCCAAGAGTAGCCCTGTGGCTTTTCGATCAGCTGGCCCAGGCCCTCCACTGGATCTTGGAGAACAAGGTCCATTATGAGTTCGTCATCCATTACCTGGATGATTTCTTGCTTATCGAGAGGCCCGGGTTACCCCCCTTAGGGTTGGGGAAACTGTTAGCCTGTTTTTCTCGCTTAGGGGTTCCCGTTTCCCCCAAGAAGGTTGAGGGCCCCGTCCTCGTCCATCACTTTCCTAGGCATTGAGTTAGACGCCCACCTTATGTTAGCCAGGTTGCCCGCCGATAAATTAGCTAGGATCCAGGAAGTAGTCCACAGATTCTCTGCAACGTCGGTAGTCACCAAGCTTGAGTTGCAGTCGTTGTTGGGCATGCTCAACTTCGCCATGCGGATTATCCCACAGGGTAGGTCATTCATTTCCCAGTTGTTGTCCCTTCTCGCTTCCGCTCCTAGCCAAGACAGCCCAGTCCGTCTGGACAGCCAGGCACGCGCGGATCTCCTCATGTGGGATCATTTCCTCAGCCACTGGAATGGGGTGTCTTTCTTCATCCCTGAATTGTCCAGTTCATCCCCGGTAGTCTTCTCTGATGCAGCGGCTAGCTCCGGCTTCGCCGCTATTTTTGGCCCCCACTGGGTAGCAGGCGAGTGGCCTGCTGAAATCTCGCTCATACCAGGATTCCTTCAGACCTCTGCCCTGTTTGAGCTGTATCCCATCGTCGTAGCAGCTAGTGTTTGGGGCAGCCAGTGGGGAAACCGCACCGTTTTGTTCGTGACAGATAACTCCGCCGTGGTCGACATCATCACGAGCGGTCTGTCCAAGTCACCGCAGGTCACGAGCCTCATGAGGCGGCTGGTGTTCTTATCTTTAATTCACAACTTCCGTTTTCTTAGTTCCCACGTGCCAGGTCCTCAGAATGTGGCAGCTGATGCCCTGTCAAGAGCTAACTTCTCCCTTTTCTTTCAGGTGATGCCAGAGGCAGATGCTGTGGGCGCCACTGTCCCCCCTCACGAGTCTCTCATCATGGTTTAGATACCTACCTGGATGCGGCCCACATCTTGTTAGAGAAATCTCTCTCCCCTAATACGGCCCGTGCCTATCGTACCGGATGGAGTACGCTCTGCAAGTTTCAGGATCTGTGCCCTCAGGGGCAGTCTAGTTTCGTTAAGTATGTCTTAGCTTTCATCGGGTACTGCCACTCTGAACTCCGGCTGTTTCACAATACCGTCAGAACCTACCTGTCCGGGGTGCAGCACGTCCTCTCGTCTAGGCAGCCTGATTGGGACTCACTGTTCTCCGCCCACGCGGTCAAAGCCGCGCTGAGAGGGCTCAGCAAGGTCGGGCCTAGTAATTGGGGTGGCAGGCAAGCCGTCACGGGCCGGCTTTTCCGTGACTTATCCGATTCCCTAGACAGAGTTCCTTCGGGTCATGCCCAGTCTGGTACTCAAAGCAGCTATTTATCTTGCTTTCTATGGTTTCTTACGGCCCGGTGAGTTTGCACGCTCCTCCGGTAACCCCAGTTTTTTGGCCATCAGTCAGCTGGTCCAGGGCCCCGAGGGTTTCACGCTGCTCCTCAGTGCATCCAAGACCTCTCAGACAGGCCCCCCGGTCGCTATTTCCAATTTCCCCACGTCCCACCGGTGGTGTCCGGTCCTGGTCCTTCGACAGCTACAGGCGGCTTTGGTAGGGCGCAGGCCGGATAGTCCGCTGCTTCCTTTGGCGAGTCCCCCTCACTACACGCCAATTCATCTCACATGTCCGGTCCTTAGTCGCATGTCTGGGCGCAGATCCTTCCTCCATCACAGGGCACTCCTTTCGCATAGGAGCTGCGTCCGCCGCGTCCAAGAATCAGGTCCCTGTTCACGTTATCCAAAATTTGGCCTGTTGGCGTTCTTCATGTTACAATCGTTATATTCCGCATCCCAGATTCGAGATGTCATTGGCTTTTGAGTCATTGGTTTGTGATTGACTGTGTAATAAATAACCCCTGCCTTACCAGTTTGTGTTTTGCCCTCTTTCAGGCGCCCCGTCTACGGCGCGGTTACGGCACAACTCAGACCGCTGGTGTTAGGGTATTGGGTCCCGCATTTCTCACTCTGTTAGCCACGACCACAAGTGTAAGGCCGATTTATTGGCCTGGGTTTGTGGGCGTGGCGCCGCTGCCCCTTTTTAAGCATGGCTGCGCCCTCTCCTCGTGGTACGGCGTTCAGCTTTTTTCACCCGCCCACCCACCCTCTTTTTCTCTCATTACTCAGGTGGAGGGTGCCCTCTTTCAGGCGCCCCGTCTACGGCGCGGTTACGGCACAACTCAGACCGCTGGTGTTAGGGTATTGGGTCCCGCATTTCTCACTCTGTTAGCCACAAACACAGACATGTGCCCCTCACAGTGGTTATGTTCTTTTGTGGCCCCTCACTCTAGTGGTTCCCCCCTTTTTTGCAGCCTTATGGGGGAAAAAAAAACAGTTAATACTTACCTTCTTTCCTGATGACAGGCTCCCACGCTCACATCACGCTGCTGGCTGTGCTAAAGGCAGATTCCTGGGCCTTCAGAGCTCCTCCCACAGCCAGCAGTACCAAGTGCAGCCATCAGGGGGAGCCTCTGAGCTTTGAAGATCAGTGAAGCAGGGAGCAGAGAGGCGTCCCTGCTTCACTATAGAAACGAACAGCCCGGCAGTGACAAGAACTGCTGGGCGGGTGAGTGCGCACCCCCCCTCCCCTCCTCCTTGCCTCTGCGCCACCTAATGTTTGAAGAGTGCTCTGACAGGGCGTTCCCATTACACGTGAGTGTAGGGGGCCCTCCAGGAGCAACTGGGCCCGGGGCAGCTGCCCCTTTTGCCCCTCCTTAAAGACGGCCCTGCCTGAAGGTGCCGCGTTCATCTCTACAAACAATTATATGCAAGTACAAACAAGATGGGAATGTCCAGCCATCATACCGCTCAGGAAGGAGACGGGATCTGTGTCCCAGAGATGAACGTACTTTGGTCCGATATGTGCATATCAACCCAAGAACAAAAGAAAAATACCTTGTGAAGATGATGGTTGGAAGCAGGTAAGATTGTGTCAGTATCCACAGTGAAATGAGTGTTGTATTAACATGGGCTGAAAGGCCACTCTGCCAGGAAGAAGCCATTACTCCAAAAGAAACATCAAAAAGCCAGATTAATGTTTGCAAATGCACACAGTAGCAAAGAACTTTTGGAGACATGTCCTGTGGTCCGATGAAATAAAAACTGCACTTTTTGGCCATAATGACCATTGTTACGTTTGGAGGAAAAAGGGAGAAGCTTGGACACCCAAGAACACCATCCCAACTGTGAAACACGAGGGAGGCAGCATCATGTTGTGGGATTATTTTGCTGCAGGAGGGTGCACTTCACAGAATAGATGGCATCATGAGGAAAGAAAATTATGTGGAAATACTGAAGCAACATCTCAAGACATCAGCCAGGAAGTGGAAATGGGTCTTCCAAATGGACAATGACCCGAAGCATACTGCCAAACTGGTTACAAAGTGGATTAAGGATAACAAAGTCAATGTTTTGTAGCGGCCATCACAAAGCCCTGATCTCAATCCTATTGAAAATTTATGGGCAAAGCTGAAAAGGCAGGTGCGAGCAAGGCGATCAACAAACATGGCTCAGTTACACCAGTTTTGTCGGGAGGAATGGGCCCAAATTCCGACCAGGATATCCAAAAGTTTTACCCAGGTCATACAGTTAAAGGGCAATGGTACCAAATATTAATAGAATGTATGTAAACTTTTGACTTTGTAGAAAGTAGTAAAAATGCCTTAAAACATTCTCTTTTTTTCTCTCATTATTCTGGCAAATGGCAAACAATAATAATTATGGTAATCCTAATTGACCAAAAACAGGAAAGGTTTATTCTGATTTCATGTCAGATATTGAGAAAAACATGAATATGTGTCTTTTATACAGTGTATGTAAACTTCTGGTTTTAACTGTAAGACCTTATGCCCTCCGAGACATGCGGTCCGTGAGCGGGCCATATGTCCCGGAGCGACATTGATCGTGCGCATGGGAGTACACAGAATCATAGATTACAATAATGCTGTACACGTCGGGCCACCCGCAGGACTATTGTCCCGCACTCATGATCATACGTTTCGTGTGCAAGAGGCCTAAGAGAAATCATTACCCTAGTGCTGACAGGACCTGCGATAATGTCAGATGCAGGAGGTGGAGCTCAGCAGAGAAGAGGATGAAGGACCTGTGATGACCTCACCATCATTTGACCAGAACAGGAGGCGGAGCTCAGCAGAGAAGAGGGAATGAAGGACCTGCAATGACCTCACCATCATGTGACCAGAACAGGAGGCGGAGCTCAGCAGTAAAATAATGAAGAAGACGACCAGCCATGCATGTGAAGAAGTATGGATTCAATATAAGTGCCAGGGAAATTCTGGGAGTTGAAGTCCTCTACTCTTATACCTCCTGTTATGTAATATCAGAGTATATTACAAGAAGAGGTATGAGGAGAGGACTACACCTCCAAGCATGTCCAGGCCATTATTATATAATATCAGGGTACATTACAACACCCTGGATATGCTTGGAGTTCTATACCTCCTCTTATAATGTACTCTGATATTACATAATAACTGCTTAGACAGGCTGGGAGTTGTAGTCTTCTCTTATACCTCCTCTTGTAATGTACTATGATATAACATAATAATGGCTTGGACATGCTGGGAGTTGTAGTCCCATCCTCTTATATGTCCCCCTTTAATGTGCTCTGATATTAAATAATAATGGCTTAGACATGCTGGGAGTTATAGTCCTCTCCTGTCATACGTCCTGCAGTAATGTACTCTGAATTAAGGCTGGGACGATGGATAGGGGAGGGTAGTCATCCGCCTAGAGTGCCACTTCGGCACCCATAAAGGAGAGCACACTCGTGGCGGTCCAACTTCACAAGCCTAAGGCCGCTAGGCCTCAAGCCTGTGAGGCATTAGAACAGAGCAAAAAGCTGCAATGACATCACTGCAACCTCCTGCTCTGGGTCTCGCATGATGACGTCATCACGTGAGACCCGGAGCAGGAGTGGTAATGTCATTGGGACACAGCAACACAAGCCACAGATAAAACTGTGGTCTGCATCGCAGACAGCAGCAGGGGGACGGAAGGGATTCGTTTTTGTTTTTCGTTTTATTTTATACTAAATGTCCACACTGCTGGGGGCACCAGGAATGGGGGGAAGGAGATCATTATATATACTTGGCACTACTGGGGAGGAATGGAGGAGCATTATATACATACTGGCACTACGGTAAAACATTATATATATACTGGCACTATTGGGGGGAAGCATTATGTATTGGAACCAGTGGGGGCACTACAGGGGAACATTAGAGCCACTGGGAGCTTTATGGTTATATTATTACTACTAGAGTACCGTAGGGGCATTATTATTATTATTTGATGCAATATGGAGGGCATTGCTACTAATGGGAGCTATCTTGGGGAGTATTATCACTATTGGAGCACCATTACTAATGAGGGCAATCTGGGTGTATAGCAGGGGCACTCAACTGGCGGACCACGGTCCGAACCTGGACAGCGGTCCGCCAGTTGAGTCCCCCTGCTATACACCCAGACTGCCCTCATTAGTATTAGTGCCCCTATGCAGTGGCGTGCTAAAGGGGGGGCGGTCCGCCCCAGGCTGCCAGCTCTCACGGGGTGCCAGAGCGTAGAAGCAATGAGCGCTTCCATCAATACAGATGGAAGCGCTCATTGCTGAAGTGCAGGGAGCTGGGTCCTGTCACTCACAGCTCAGCTCCCCACTCTCCTCCACTCTTTCAGGCCAGCAGCAAACAGAATGATGAAGCAGGAAGACTTCTCCCTGCTCCACCATTCAGCCTGCAGGCACAGATCCTGCTGCCGGCCTGTGTGGAGGAGCCTGCAGCCCAGAAATCTGCATAAGCTCCGCTCACAGAGTGCTGCAGAGCGATCTGTGTCTGCAGGGGAGAGAGGACTATGAGCTTCATGAACAGGACAAGGTGAGTAGTTACTGTATTTTTTATTATTTTTTAACACAGAGGTGGCAAAATGGGCATTTGTACTCCGGAGGGGGCACAATGGGCATTTCTTCTCTGGAGGGGGCACAATGGGCATTACTAATGTAAATGTGAAGGGGGCACAATGGGTATTTCTACTCTGGAGGGGGCACAAAGGGCATTGCTAATGTGAAGGGGGCACAACTTTCTACTATGGAGGAGGCACAATGGGGGCACAGTGCACAGAGGGCATTACTACTGTGAAGGGGGCACAATGGGCATTACTAGCACAGAGGGCATTACTACTATTAAGGGGGTACAATGGGGATTTCTACTATGGAGGGGGCACAGAGGGCATTATTACTGTGAAGGGGGCACAATGTGGATTATTACTATGAAGGGTGCACAATGGGTATAATTACTGTGAAGGGGGCACAAAGAAGGCATTACAACTGTGAAGGGGCACAGATAGGGCAATTCTACTGTGAGAGGGCACTTAGGGTATTCATACTCTGTGGGGAGGAACTAAGGAGGCATCACAATGTGTCAGAGGCACTAAGGAGCATCATAATGTGTGGGGGCACCAAAGGATCACCCAGCTGTGAGGGTGCACTTAGGGGTATCATACTCTGTGGAGCACTAAAGGGATATCGTACTGTCTGAGGGGCATTAAAGGGGCATCATTATTGTAAGGGTGCACTGAAAGGACATTCTTACTGTTTGGTCAGCAGAAAGAAGATTAGGTAGGCTTGGAGGTGTGGATTATTGTAAAAAATAAAATAATAGTGCAGCGGTACATGCCAATGGTGTTGTCCCTCCTTATATACTTTTTGTTTTGCAGCTCAGACCTTCATCCTACAGCAGACTCAGGTATGTGGACCTTTACAAAAAGTACTTGAGTACCCCTGGTGTATAGTATAGTGGTTGTGGACATGGGGGGGGGGGGGGGGGGAACAGGCAAAGTATTGGGGGTAGCTTCAAGAGGTTCTCCGGTTTTTGTCATATTGATGACCGATCGGAGAGGATCCGACACCCGGCACCCCTGCCGATCAGCTGTTTGATGAGACGCCGTGCGCTGTGTGCACGTGCTGTCTCCCTTCTCTCTTCCTGCTCTGCTGCTGTATGTCTATGGGAAAGCAGCAGTGAACAGCACGCGCCAGCTCCTCAAACAGCTAATCGGCAGGTGAGTTTTTAGCACATTATTCAAGATGTGGGCCCCCTCTTTTGATTTTGCCCAGGGCCACACTTTGTCTAAAACTTGGCCCTGGAGGTGAAACAAATCACCACTTTTGATTTTTAATGTTAGTATTTTTTGGGCACAAATTACTGCATTATTGATAAATGTCCCCCTTAGAACTCATTTCTGGCATGATGCATTCTTTATGTTGAACATTCTGGTGAAAACAGTTGATATATTTGGCAGAAATCAAAATGCCATTCTTTTTGGTGCATTTTACACCATAATTCTGGCGCAACATGCTTAGTAAATGTCCAGCATTGTGTTCCCTCATACTTACTTTCAAAAAAGTGTTCAACTGCCCATACGCCAACGTCATGTGGGATGGAGGAATACAGTGCCTCCACATCTTCTCTTGCCAACCACATATCTGGTTCTATAGTTATACCCTCCAGTTTTTTACAGAAGGCCTGCGTTTGAGTGGGTTAAAGCCTTTATGGACCATAGGTAGCCTGTAGAATGTTGCAATTTGTGGATGTGATGGAAGTAGAAATTCTAATTCCTTCTTATCAATAATCCTCTTTTCAAATGCAGTGTGAAGTATTTGTCCTAGTTCACTGTAAAATTCTATTGTTGGGCCAGATCTAAAGATAGTGCAGCCAGAGATGATTGTAAAATATATATTGGTTTGTAGGTATGTCATTGGTATCTTTCAAACGATTGATTGTTAAGGTAACTGTGGTATAAATATGTTGAGTAAAGAGAAAATATTGTTTTAGTTGTAGACAATGTTTGAAATATATCTAGACATAAGTAACTAACACAAGCTAAAGTATATCAGAAGTATGGAAGTATGAATAAATCCCACATAGGATAGGATATAGCAACATTGGTAGCCAAATCATTTTAAAGTCTGCCGGGCGGATGGCGTCTGACATCCTGTCTCCGGCCTGCGCATGCGTGGTGGATGTTATATGGTTTGCCAAAGTACTGGCAATGCCAGAACGTCATCTGAGGATAATTTAGAAGGCTGGAGAATATAATAGACTTGCAGTTGGGTGTGTACTTACAATTGTGTATGTGCTGGCTGTAATATCAGCTACATTGGACGGGGGGGATAATACATAAGTATTGCATGGTTGATACAAAAATTACACAAACATATAAAGTACCGAAATACAAAAGAAAATAAATAAAATCCATGAAAGTTGACACAAATTAGAGGGATTAGAGACAGTAACTAGAGTCACTGAGACCCGCTTATTAATACAGAATTATTTACAAACTATTTTTGTATTTATATTGTTTAGGCCGTGAACAAGGTCTAGGATAGACCGAAACTTTGGCCAATAACTCCTTGTTAATAAATTTTGGATGTAATAAATAACATTCACTACTACATTTGAGAGCTGTGATTGCTTGGTCTTGATTCTACATTTTACTTACCACTGAGCACCACCCACCACGACTAGGAGTGCTGACCAATTCAGCCTTTACCATGTAAATTTACGGTGTGCAGCTGGTGGTGCCATAACCAGCGAGTGTCTGCTATTTTAAACAGCAGACACCCGGCATTAATGTCCATGACCGGCAGTAATGCCGTTGATGGACTTTCAACCCTTTAGATGCCATGGTCAAAACTATGCGGTATCGCTGTAATCGTACTGACCTGGAGAATAAAAGTAACAGGAAATGGTGAAAAAAAAAACTTTTTTTTTTATAATTCCACCCCAATTGAATTTTTTTTTCATGCTTCCCACCACATTTTATTCAACCGTAAATGGTGCCATCACAAAGTGCATTTTGTCCTGCAAAAAACAAGCCTTTATATGGCCATGTGAATGAAAAATAAAAAAGTTATGGCTTTGGGAAGGCTGGGAATAAAAAGCAAAAATGTTTAATTCATGTTCCAGTGATATTACATAAGATTGTATAGAACCTATGGAAATTGTGTCACTGAAGAAGTTGTGTGATATGAATTTCTGCACATGTGGCTGTTGACCTTTTAGAAAGGAGGTGTTATGGACCCCTTATTCATGGGGGCGCAATAAATTTTTGACTACAGCTTTTGCACCGGATATGGCTATGCTCAGGGGTCAAGTCCTGGGAAAAAAAGTGTGGGAACTCACCCAAGTGCCTCCGCATGATGTCACAGCGCGTGGCGTTCGCAAAGGGCAGGGGAGGTCGGCTGGAGCAACTACTGTATTTTTTGCCCTATTAGACACACCGGCACATAAGACGCACCTAGGTTTTAGAGGGGGACAATAAGAAAAAAATATTTTTCATTACACCTCAGGTCAGACCACCAATCAGACCCCCAATGTTAATCAGACCTCAGCTAACAGCCCCAATACGATCCCCAGTGTTAATAAGACCCCAATAAGACCTCAGATCAGACCCCAATATGAATGACCCCCAATCAGACCTCAGATAATAGCCCCATGCCTCATAGCAGCCCCAGTAGCCTCATAGCATAATAGCCCCATGCCTCTCCATCAGCCCCCAGTACCTCTCATCAGCCCCCAGCGCCTCTTATCAGCCCCCAGTACCTCTCATCAGCCCCCAGTGCCTCTATATCATCCCCCAGCAGATCTCATCAGCCCCAGTGCCTCTAATCAGTCCCCAGTGCCTCTAATCTGCCCCTAATCAGCCCCCAGTGCCTCTAATCTGCCCCTAGTGTCTCTAATCTGCCCCTAGTGCCTCTTATCAGCCCCCAGCAGATCTCATCAGCCCCCAGAGCCTCTTACCAGCCCCCAGGGCCCCATTCACTAGCGCCCAGTGCCCCATCCACCAGCCCCCAGTGCCCCATCCACCAGCCCCCAGTGCCCCATCCACCAGCCCCAGTGCCCCATCCACCAGCCCCCAGTCAGTGCCTCTCCATTCAGCCCATAAAATATGAAAAAAACAAAACCCCGTATATACTCGAGTATAAGCCGACCCAGTATAAGCCGACCCCTAATTTTACCCCAAAAAACTGGGAAAAGTAGTGACTCGAGTATAAGCCGAGGTGGAAATGGATGTCACTGTTATGGGGGTATCTGTGGATGACGCACTGTTATGGAGGATCTGTGGATGACGCACTGTTATGGAGGATCTGTGGATGACGCACTGTTATGGGAGGATCTGTGGATGACGCACTGTTATGGGGGATCTGTGGATGATGCACTGTTATGGGGGATCTGTGGATGTCACTGTTATGGGGGATCTGTGGATGATGCACTGTTATGGGGGATCTGTGGAGGACACTGTTATGGGAGGATCTGTGGATGACGCACTGTTATGGGGGATCTGTGGATGACACTGTTATGGGATGGGGGCTGTGGATGGCACTTATGGGATGGGGGGATGTGGATGGCACTGTTATGGGATGGGGGGATGTGGATGGCACTGTTATGGGATGGGGGATGTGGATGACACTTATGGGATGGGGGGATGTGGATGGCACTGTTATGGGATGGGGGGATGTGGATGGCACTGTTATGGGATGGGAGGGATGTGGATGGCACTGTTATGGGAAGGGGATGTGGATGGCACTGTTATGGGATGAGGGGATGTGGATGGCACTGTTATGGGATGAGGGATGTGGATGACACTGTTATGGGATGAGGGGATGTGGATGACACTGTTATGGGATGGGGGCTGTGGATGGCACTTATGGGATGGGGGGCTGTGGATCGCATCCACAGATCCCCCATCCTATAACAGTGCCATCCACATCCCCCATCCCATAACAGTGCCATCCACATCCCCCATCCCATAACAGTGCCATCCACATCCCCCTCATCCCATAACAGTGTCATCCACATCCCCTCATCCCATAAGTGCCATGCACAGCCCCCCATCCCCACAGTTATTCTTACTATAATTCTTGCCCCTCTGTAGTCTGTACCTTATCACATGCGGCAGTGAATACTTCAGGCCGGGCGGGAGAGCGGCGCAGTGTGACTGACGTCACGTGCCTGCGCCGCCTGCTTCATTCATAAAGCAGGCCGGGCAGGCACGTGAGCATCAGCAAGTCACGCTGCTCTCTTCCGCCCGGCCTGAGCATCACTGCCGCATGTGATAAGTACAGAGGGGGAAACGCTTACTGGTCCTTTCGCCCTGAAAGAAAGGGAGCGGCGTTCCTGCCATGAAAAAAGTGCAGGAACGCCGTTCCCACGCGTTCCCCCTCGACTCGACCCCTGGCTATGCTACTGTTCTAGTATTGTTTTTACAATGTTGTCAATTAAAAAGAATGACAGATGAGCAACTTTTCCAGTGATTCTCCAAAACTGCTGCAAATCTCGCAAAACGATTCTTTCATGTCCGATAGAAATAGTAGGAACGAATAAACAGTGGTAAGGCTAGATTCACACCTAGGTTTTAGTGCTATTTTTGTGCAATTTTGGGGTTTTAGTAGTGTTTTTATGCCCTGCATTTTTATGTGTTTTTTGCAGGAAAAACGGCAGCTCAAACTGAAAGTCTAGGTGAAATATGAAAGTGTTTTTTTCCACTATTCGTTTTTGTTAATTAGGTGGCGTTTTTGGGCATCTGGCTTTTTAAAAAAAAAAAAACATTTGGAATTTTTTATGGCATTTTGACATCTTCTCCACAGGGAAAAATGGCAGAAAAAACATGGTCTACACAGCCATTTACAAAGTCACAGAAAATAATGCACTATAATAGTACATGCAAGCATAACATATGGACTAAGCCCTCACTCTATTGAAAAAATCTGAGACACCTGGTCAATACATTTTGATCAAAATACATCTAAGCCCACCTACCAAACGACAATGTGGTCTCAGTTCAGGCGGGTTCCTATGCTAACCTATCCAAATTGTTGCGTTTTTCAGGAGCACAGTCCCCGCACATATGGTGTGCTGCCCCTTGTAACCTCCATGTGCATAAGCAACCGGTGGGAGGAGAGACACACTCACCTATATGTACCACCTTAATCAAGGTCACCTATTAGATAGGTGGGGCAAAAGATTTTATCAATAGAGTGAGGGCTTAGTCCATATGTTATGCTTGCATCTACTATTATAGTGCATTATTTTCTGTGACTTTGTAAATGTAGCCATATACATCCTCGCATTTAATATCATATCATGCAGGATGGTTTATATATATCGTTTTTTCTGTGATTTGTCTACACAGTCATTTAGAAAAAAAACACCAGTATAAAAACTCCATGAAAAATAGAGTTGTTTCTATGGTGTTTTTTTTGTGTTAAATGGCGAATTTAAAGACGACAAGTACCAGGCTATAAAGGACGCCCAGTTAGCTAAGTTTGTGAAAATGTCTCTCTTAATTTAAGTGATTTAATTTTTTTACAGCTACAGCCATATTTTTGGCCAGATTTCAGTTAGAATTACAATTTACAGGACTCAGCAATCATAGCACAATTTAAAACACATAGAAGCGGACAGGACTACACTTACATTTTAAGAATCAATAGTTTACAAAATGACTGCCATTTTCCCTTTAAATTGCTTGCTTATGATACACTAGAGCACTTCAATCACCATTCGAGAAGCTATTCCAAAACTGCTTAGATGGGATCATTAATCTTTCCGAGCGTAAGCTGTGTAATTATATCACTAGTGCTGTTTAATAACAGAGATCATTTTTTTCATGCCAGAAAATGCACTAAATAGACCTATTACGGTATTATTACACTAGTGGCAGCAGCTATTGGTTTGCTTAAAGGACATATCCACTGAACAGGTATTTTTATTTCATATGGCTCAGTTGATAGAAAAGATGGTCACAAATAATTGCCGTCATTGTTTCTGCTGTTTTTCTGCAGGTTGGAGAGCAGCTTTACCACGTTCAGTGCAGGGTTAAATGTTAACCGCTCTTCTTTAACAGTATTTTTGATTGGTTTCTGCTGCTTGCCTGTTACAACTCATTGAGGTGAAGGACTTGGTAAAATACGGATTTATGGAATCTTTAGTGGTCATCAAAATATTACATAAAATATGGGTGTACGTGTAAAAGGAGTTCTCTGGGCCAGAGGTCAGCAACCTCTGTTGTGAAACTACAACGTCCAGCATGCTCTGTTCACTTCTCTGCGAGTTCAGAGAACAGCCAAGCAAGTGTGCATCGTGGGAGTCATAGTCCCAGAGGCAGTGGCATACAGAGAGAAGCAAGGGCCCCATAGCAGGGATGAAACCAGCCCCCCCCCCCCCCCACACACACAGGACAGAAGGGTTTCCGCCTAAATCCCTTTCATTGACCCTTGGGCCATTTTTTCACTGCCATTTGCTAAAAGTTGTTCCTTTAGAGGGTAGAGTCCTGACGACGTGGGGTGATATCGCTGTTTCCGGACAACTCAGTGGAAGTCCAGAACAGGAGGGCATCGTTCCTGGACATTAAAAGAAGACTGCACCAGTTGCATGTCCCTTATTCTACGGTCTACCTGGACAGACTTTGGGTTGTGGCACTCGGTACTACGTTCCTTGGAAACACCAAAAGAGGCTCTGAGGTGGCTGGATGCCCATGAAAAGCACATTAGCCAAGCTGTTCCTGACTGACCTGGGGCTGAGTGGTGATTATGCATAATCTGTGTGATTAGTATACATGGTGGGCATGGGGTGGTGAAGTAGGGGGGATATAGTTCCTTGGACAGACATGTCGCCTACAAATTTATATAGCGGTAAAGAGTTCACCTGACAATTCGTATTTTACAAGTCAGCAGCAGTTATGATGTGGCTGGTTGGGGGTCTGGTTTAGTATTTGTTAAAATGTGGGTAATAGGGGTTCATCCCCCAGCCTGTGGCGGGACCGGAGACTGCTTCTCACTGATTATGTGAAAGTTCTTTATGTATCTACGCAGTACTGCTTTACTATGCTATACTGTTCTATATCTCTTTCATCACTGTTTGCTGGGTAATAAGCAATTGCCCCACCTCTCGCGAGAGAGTTGGATATAGCTATCTGTATTTTTTTGTATGTGTTGGGTTTGGGGGTGTGGGGGTGGGGGGAGGAGCTCTCTGTGTGGCTTCATACTGGTTATATGGACTTCATGCTGTCTGGTTTGAGTAAGGAGGGGTACACTTCATTGGTCTGGAGATGTCTATATTGGTATCATGGGGACTATGAACCTGGTTTCCTGGAATGTCAGGGGTCTGTGGGACTCCACCAAACGTACAGCAATATTTGATAAGTTGAAATCACTACTGCCCTCTATTGTGGGTCTGCAAGAAACCCATATGAGTCTAGATACTTTACAATGGTTGGGTAGAAGATGGGTGGGATGGGCGTATCACTCAGCCTATACAGTGTACTCTAGGCGGGTGAGTGTCCTGATTCACAAAGATGTACCTTTCCGACTGCATAAGTCTCAGGTTGATAGGGAGGGATGCTTTGTAGGGCTTCATTGCGCTATATTTATTGTGGAGTGTGTTGTTATGTTTTTGTATATACCCCAGCCGTTCTCTAGCACGGTACTAATCAAGGAACTGGCATTCCCTGCTGAGTTACCATATTTGCCTATAATGCTTTTGGGGAATTATAACAATTATGCGGATGTTGTATTGGATAACTTCCCTGTGGGGCAGCCTCTTCCAGCTGATCCTTAGACTTCATTTGGGAGGCTGTTGGAGGAGCTGGGATTGGTGGACTTGTGGCGGGTACTCTGAATGAACGATGTTACTCTTGTGCCTCTGGAACATATGCTTCGCTTTTTCTGCATTGATTTAGAGTTGGCCACCCAGGCAGTGTTACCATGGGTCTCCCTACGCCCCCAGAGTGATATCAGTTTATTCTATCCTTTCCATCGTTTGTGTGTGGGAGGGGCACGAAGACAGGTAAATGGAAGCTGTAAGTTAAATCCATTCTCGATCAGTCTTGTAAACATGGTAGAAGTTCGGGAGCAAGTGAGGAAATTTCTGCAGTTATAATGAGGGTTCAGCCAGACTGGGAGTAGTATGGGACACGCTGAAAGCATTCTTGAAAGGTACTTTTATCAGGCAGATAAAACACGAACTAGAGCCTTAGGAGAAAAGCTTAAACGTAGGTTAGCGGAAACTTGCTATGCTTCACATAGCTGTCTCATCTCCAGTGTCACTTGCAAACTGGAAAGAAGCGCAGGAGGCCCTAAATGCCCATAGTATGAAACAAGCATCCAATCGATTTTTTCTGAGACAAAGCTATTTTGAAGAAGGGAAAAAGCAGGTCACCTCCTGGTGACAGTGGCTAGAGCGCAACAGGAATAGCAAGAGACAAAACCAGTTCTTCAGTTACTGAGACCCCTGACATTCTGAAGGTGTTCTGTCAGTTTTATACCTACCTATATAAAACAAGGTGCATAAAAAGGACATCCGGCACTGCTTGGGTATTTAGTGCAATATCTTCCTTTTATTTACATGGCAACAGAAATGTACAAACACACTGTACAGCGGGTCCCAAACGCGTCAATTTTACCGCTGTACAGTGTGTTTGTACAATTTTGTTGCCACGTAAATAACAGGAAGATATTGCACTAAATACCTAAGCAGTGCCGGATGTCCTTTTCATGCACCTGAAGTTGCCACTCAGAAGCTTCTCTGAATCGCCGTGTACGCTGGAATCTACATGTGGGGTGAGCTGGAAATTTTCCATGAATGATATGTCTAACTATCTGAGTCATATTCATTTGCAGAAGCTATCGGGGGAGAAAAGAGATCAGCTTGAGTCGCCTATCACGTTGGAGGAATTGAAAGTAGCAGTGGGAGACATGGCGAATGAAAAAGCACAAGATGCAGCCCTGATGGGTTGCCAGTAGAGGTATACAAACACATGTGCAGCGTCCCACATATGTGTTTAAAAGGGACACTTTAAACATCTGCCTATTTATGTATTTATTTGCATTGTATGGTATTTCCTATTTATCAGGCTGGCAATGTCATTTTACCCATTCGACCCTAGGTGGTGCTGCCACCACTCATTTATATAGCTTGGGGTGTGTCTAGCTCAGTGTATTGTAGTTGTAGATCAGAGTAGAGTGTAGAGGAGAGAAGTGTGGATGGAGGAGAGGAACAGGCCCAAACCAACATGTAGCTGTTTTCTTTTCTTCTGATCAAGCCTGGAGAAGACAAATATGTCAATCAAGCCCTAGATAGTGATCGAATGTATAAATATGCAGTAAGCCTAGTGAGGATTAGAGCTGAATACAAGTGCCTGAGAGCAACTTTCTTGAGTGCGGGGACATGTATGGATAATTAGTGCAAAGAGCTGTCCTTTATCCACTACACAAGCCTTCCAGGACATAGTGGAAAACCTAGACCTTTTAGGAGAGCATCCTGCAAATAACGAAAGCAGAGAGTTTGCCTGCCACGAGGGAGATTGCCCTTATAGCATAGCTCAAAGTCAGCAGAAACCAGCATATTTAGTACCAGAGTGCTATAGTTTAGACTTAGAATAACTACAGAAGTCTTGCCTGTGAACTGTCAACCTTTAAAGAGTTTATACATGAAGAGAAAAAGATAGGACCTCTCAGCACAGGTTAAGATGTTAACATCTATAGTCTCAATAAACATTTGGTCATTCAACCATTTTACGTCTTTTTTCTTGTACTGCTGTTCAAAACTTTACTTTATTTTTTTATTACTTAAACATCCAACTCTTGCTGGTTTGCTTTTATCATAGACACTGTACATTCACTAAGACATTTAGTAGTTATAAAGCAGGCAGCTGGGAATACTGATTCCTTCAGAGGTTTATATACACTCTCTGTTTATCTTTCTGTACAGCAGTGTTTAGTAATTAGATACTATTGTAGCAAGTCCAGCCTATGAGCGCTCGGGCTGGCCGAATATTGCTACATTTAGATTCTATTGGTAATTATTCCTATCTGCTTATATGCTGTCTGCTTTCTACTGAACCTAAAATCACACACACAAACAAACACCCTGCTTCCCGACATCAGGGGAACATGCAGGCCTGCGGTGGCTGAGTGGACGAAGACTGTCAATCATATGATCTCCATGGAAAGTGGCATTCACATTAAAAGGCGTACGGTAAAGAAATTCGAGAAGCAGTGGAAAGCACGGTTGGTTAGTCCTGAATTGGCGTCACAAAGATTGCTACATATCTGGAATGGCATAGTTCTCAGAGGTTTTGGAGAGGTATTACAGTAGGAATTCAAGGTTGTAGCTGGTATGAGGAGAGACATAGGGGTTATTATGATAACAGACAGCCAGATGGGGTTCCTGATCTTGAGCATGTTGAACTGATGAATCGTTTTCAGAGAGGGGGGAGGGAGGGCGAAGGGAGGGTAGTTTAAGGGGGCCAAGTAGTTGTGGGTTATTGTATGATGCATAATGAGTCAAAATACCTTTCCCATTCTGTACATTGCTCTGTGACAATATGCTGGAATTTATTGTATTTGTTTGTATTGTTTTAAAGAAAACATCAATAAATATGATCTGATTAAAAAAAAAAAGAAAGAGGGGATGATCCCAACTGGACCCTCTCTTGCTCTGGGACCCAAAGTAGTCGCATGGTCTGCCACTATGTTAGTTACGCCCCTGGCCAGAGGTTGCTGATCTCGCTCTCAGCTTTAAGACTTGCTAGCCTATCCCCAGAATAGGCCATCATCAAGATCAGATCTGTGGGACTCTGACACCCTGCACCCCACGATCAGCTGGAGTAGCTCCAGTGCTAGAAATAAGCACCAAAACTACACAGCTCCAACCACTGTGGTTAATTGAAGCTATGGTTACTGCTGCTTTTTGACTGCATTTATTTTTTTTAATCAAAAAATGTCAGAGACAGATGTTACATGTAGGTCAGGCATCCTCAAACTGCGGCCCTCCAGATGTTGTAAAACTACAACTCCCAACATGCCCAGACAACCTACAGCTATCAAGCTACAGCAGGGCATAGTGGGAATTGTAGTTTTACAACATCTGGAGGGCCGCAGTTTGAGGATGCCTGATGTAGGTCAATAGGAAATTATAAAATGCTCTAGAAACAGTTTTTTTTTCTTTTTTCTTTGTAGCAGCATATTAATTCAGTTTACTTGTGTTTTGTCCTTTGACAATTTTTCAAATCGCAGCATGCTCTGGGTGTGGCGTTTTTTCCAGGCATTTTCCCCATAGAATTCTCAGAAATTCTTCAAAAAACTGAAGTGTGAGAACACCTAAGGGCCCATGCACACGAACGCATTTTATTTCCGTGTCCGTTCAGTTTTTTTGCAGACCGTATGCGGAACCATTCATTTCAATGGCTTCACAAAAAAACTGAAGTTACTCCGTGTGCATTCCGTTTCCGTATGTCCGTATTTCCATTCCGCAAAAAAATAGAACATGTCCTATTATTGTCCGCATCACGGACAAGGATAGTACTTTTCTGTTAGGGGCCAGCTGTTCTGTTCCGCAAAATACGGAATGCACACAGACGTCATCTGCATTTTTTTTTCGGATCTGTTTTTTGCGGACTGCAAAATACATACGGTCATGTGCATGAGCCCTAAAAGGGTTTTCTGGGATTAGAAAAACATGGCTGCTTTCTGCCAAAACAATGTCACACCTATCTATGGGTTGTGTCTGGTATTGCAAATAGATTCAATTTAAAGCAAACCTGTCACCATGAAAATGGCAATCTGCAGGCAGCATGTTATAGAGCAGGAGGAGCTGAGCAGAATGATATTTATTATATAGTTTTATCGGAAAGGTTCAGTAAAACTTGTAATTTATTCATGTAAATTCCTACTCATTCTGGGCTTTGAAGTCCAGGAGGTGGTTCTATCAGTGATTGACAGCTCTCACTGTATACACAGTCATAGAGGGAAGGCTGTCAGTCACTGATAGAACCGCCTCCTGGACTTCAAAACCCAGAATGAGCAGGATTTTACATGAATAAATTACAAGTTTTACTGAACCTTTCCCAAAAACTATATATCAATCTGCTCAGCTCCTCCGGCTCTGTAACATGATGCCTGCAGCTCGGAAACCATGTTAAATGTGACAGGTTCCCTTTAAGTAGACACGGCTGAGCTGATATACCCCACCCAAACTGTAGCTGTGGAACTGTGTCTTTCATTGAGACTTGCCAAAAAATGTTATCAGTAGGGATCTATGACCCCTCAGAAGGTGTGCTCTTCTGCCATCAGACTCTCAGGCTGTTTTATTATTTTATTTGCTGACCTGTTACACAGCGCTTTACAGACATTATCACCACTTGCTTTTCCTATCACTATGTCTTTGGAGTGCGGGAGGAAACCAGAGTACCCGAGGGAGACCCACAGAAACACCAGGAGAACATACAAACTCCATGCAGATGTTGTCTTTAGTTGGATTTGAACGTAGGACCCCAGCTCTAGCAAGACACCAGTGTTAACCATTTAGCCACCATGCTTATAACGCCATTTTTTGTTGGTGCTGTAGCTTTTTCTTTAAAAACAGTTTGGGGTACTCATATGTGAGAACCCAGCAGAGCACCACAGGCGCAGACTGGATAAGTAGCACCTGGGACATTTTCCCAGGGTGTACATTAATGGCACCTTTACTGCTGCATCACAAGCAAAATTCTCCAAATGCTCTTTGAATTTGCAAGACTATACGGGAGTTTTTATGCATCATGGAAAAATATGCATATGTGTATTGTCAGGTTCATGCAGATTTTGATGTAAATGTCAATTCCCCATTGAAATTTGCAAAGAAATCGGGCATCACAAAATCTGCAACAAATCAGGTTTTCTGCAGCTGAACACAGATGCACAAAGTTTTAGAGTAGACAAATTTAAACGGGTTTCCCAGGAGTTTAAACTGATGACCTATCCTCAGGATAGGTCATTAATATCAGATCAGCGGGGCTTCGTCACCCAGCACCTGCACCGATCAGCTGGTTGAACAGGAGGCGGCACACTGTGCGAGCGCAGCCTTCCCTTCATTGTTTTCCTGCTCACTGTCATCATCAGTGGTGAGCAGGTGTAATTACAATCTGTCCCATTCACTTCAATGGATGGCTCGTTCCTATACACTTGTATAGGAAGGAGCCTTCAGATTGAAGAGAACAGGACGTCTTCTTGTTATTACACCTGCTCACCACTGTGATGTTGACGGCGAGGAGGAAAACAATAAAAGGGAAGGCTGCGCCCGCTTCCTGTTCAACCAGCTGATCAGCGGTGGTCCTGGGTGTCGGACCCCCGCCAATCTGATATTGATGACCTATCCTGAGGATAGGTCATCAATATTAAAATCCAGGAAAACCCCTTTAAACACAATAGGATTTTTTCTGCAAATGCATTCCAACACGTGTGAAGGCACCCTTATGTCCTTCTGTGCTACCGTCAACTTACACCTCATCTGTTTGCAGGTGGATGTGATGCAATGGTTTGATTGTGGCCGAATGTGATGTTCCGGTAGTAAACTGTATAATTTATACATCAATCAAGTTTTATTATTGTCCCTTTGAGTAGTACAATCTGAATGAAGAAGGGCTGTGGCTATTGCAGTGTATGAGTGACGTATGACCAGATACAAGCCATCCTTAGATCTGAACCGTAATCTGCTGTGCACTGATACTGGCGCCCGATCACATGATTGCTATCAGCATTTCATTGTATGATATTAATATAAAATTGCTTCCTGAAAAATAAAATGTGCTACACTGAGAGAGAGATAAGGGTTAATTGTACAAACTTCTTTGAAGGTTTATACCCATCTTAGACCCATCTCCTGAACAGGTCCCTGAAAGTGGAGAGTGCAATGTGTTCTCCATTCACTTCTATAGAAGTCCCATAGCAGTAAATAGAGAGTGCACCGCACATGCATGACCATCTCTTTGTTTACCACTATGGAATTGCTGGAAATAACCAAGCCAAGCTATTTTTGGAACTCCTGTAGCTGTGAACGGAGGGTGGCCGTGCTTGCGCTGTGCACTCTCCTCTTCAGGGTCCTGTTTTGTAAAGGTTGGACGTGCACTTATCTGACATTGAAGGCATCTCCTAGCGATATACCATCAATGTCTGAGATGGGAATACCCCTTTAAGCCAATGGCTGGAGCTTTTGAAAGCTGTAGCTATCCCACCAACCCATAAACTATATCGAGTATGAACCCATTGAGATAATCAGGTCATTCCGTACCAGGTACCTCTTTCCTTATAACGTCTTCTGAACCTACCTTTCAGGTTTCACATGTAGGACAACGTGCATTGCTGCTTTTGAAATACATCAGTATTTACAGCTATAATTCTGTGTGGTAATCAGAGAATTGGGTGGTGTGAGGCGCTCATTGGACGACACCATTACTTGTTTTACATAGAATTACAAAATTCATCTATCTGATCGATCAGATAACACAAATATCTCTTAGTTTTACGAGGTGCTGTATTTGCAGAGTGATATGTCCAATTACAGTGAAGTTGTTTTATAACTTAATTACGATCGCTGTTCTGATGAAGATTTTGAGTCGAGATGTCATATCTTTCTTGGGATCTCTCCTGAGATAAACATCACTCAAGGCCAATAACCTGCAGTTCAAGGATAAAGTTCTTATCATGGGCTACATCCGTAGGAATTTTCCATGTACAGTGTTAACAATAAAAGTACTCTTAGGACATGAGTATAGTAGAGAACAAACACGGGCAGAATATGACAAGGACCATTAGTAATATCAGGGTACGACCACACAGCATGGTCATGTCACGACTGTGACAAGGCTGCGCTGCCATCGAGTACCACGTGGCCATGCGGCCTGCAGCTGGCTCCTGTTAACTAATGAAGATCACACTGCTCAGGCTTGGTTTACATCACAGTATCATTTCGCGTTCTTCTGATCTGTCAGAAGAGCAGGAAAAAACATATCCTGAGCATCAATTATGCACATTTTGCATCCATTTTAGCCATTTCCATCTGAAATCTGTTTTTTTAGACAGAAAAAGTCTTGCATGCAAAAAAATGTCTAAAACGGATAAAATTTGCATACAGGATGCCTAAAATACAGGATCTGTTTTTTTTTTTTGCTCTTCTGATGGATCAGAAGAACAGAAAATGAAATGGTGATGTGAATCCAGCCTAAGTCGGTCTGCATTGCTAATGGCCAGGCAGCACCCTTCAATACCACATCGCTATTAACAATGCAGTCTGACTAAACAGTCCTGTCTTTATTAGTTAACAAGAGCCAGATGTGGCCTCTATGGCCGCGTGGTACTCGACAATTGTGACATGACCACGTTGTGTGGTTGTAACCTAAGTGCAAGAGCTGGTAAATAGGTAGAGGAACAGCTCTTCTTGCAAAATGTAATCCTACAGCTGCTGAAGCAGTTCGTATTCTCCATAAAAGTGTAAATATGCTGTACTTGGGTGGACCCTGAAAGAAAGGGCCCCTAGCTAAGTACCGTGTGGGCTCTGACTTTGTTCACATGCTGTACATGCTCTGCACACAAAATGGTCAATTACATCACACATGGTTTATATGTCACACTTACACTAAACTATGCCCACCAGCATCACTTAACCTTGTACCCACCAGGACACAGCCAAACAAACTCCATTCTACTCCTCTTATACTCCCATCATGCCCTGTGCTGCACTCTACACTCCATATAATAATGTGGTTGGGATGGTCCCCTACTCTTCCTTTTGGGCTCTTGTGCAGAGGATCAGCATCCACATTGTAATCCAAAAACTGAAATAAAACCAACACTTTATTGCAAAAATATGTTAAAACCAAGATGTGCCCATCTTAAAAAGCAATCTTACAAACCAATTCTGCATTTCTGGCCTGAATATGGTCCTTAGTCAATGGATATGAGTGAGGGCCACGCTTAGGCCAGAAATGCGTACACCAAACTACTATATAATGTGGAGAAAAGGTTAAAGGGGTTCTCCAGGAATTTAAAAAATTTAAATAGTTAAATATTATTTTATAATAAATATATTCACGAATACCTTTCATTACTTAAAATGGCTTGTTTTGTCTAGGAAGCAATCATTAGAAGAAATAAAATGGCCGCTGTCATATCAGCACACACAAAATCTGTCCTAATTACACAGGAGGACAAGTTCCTTCACCACAGTGAGCCATAGTACTACCTCATCCTTTGCTCTGCTTGTCAGGAATACTGATCCTGAATACAGGTGAATCTCTGTGGTACTGCAGATGATGAGACATGAGAGGGGGGTGAGGTGTGGCTAATGAGCAGCAGCACTTGTTTACAGTCTCCATTACCATAGCAACACATTACCACAGCCTAGCCTGTCCTGTCCATCCTCTCTGTACTTCATGTCTCCTCATGAACTAAATTCCCCAGAGATTCAACTAAAGTACTTCTCATCTGTATTCAGGATCATAATCCCTGACAAGTAGACAGGAAGATGAGGCAGCTCTTTACCTCAGTGTTGTAAAATAACTTGTCCTCCTGTGTGATCAGGACAGGTTTTGTGTGAACTAATGGGACAGCGGCCATTTTGTTTCCCATGATGATTGCTCCCCAGTCAAAACGAGCCATTATAAATAATCGAAAGGTATTTGAGAATATATTTATAATAAAGTAATATTTAAGTATTTTCATTTTCTTAATTCCCAGAGAACCCTTTTAAGTAGGTACATATGTAATAACATTCCATTGCTTATCTTGTACTGACCCTACATTTACAGTGTTGCTGGTTGTTATTAGAAACAGTCAACAAGCACATACAGTCGTGTCCAAGAACTAAGTTGAACTTCTATACCCAGTATGCACTGAGACAGCAAGTAATGCTTTTTTGCATCGACTGGTACCATTGGCTGCAGTAGTCAGTCATGTGTTGTCAGGGTGGCATCGGAGCTGCAGCCATGGGGGTGGGGATTGAGTAATGACAAGGGAGCAGTGGGCGATTAAACAGATAGGTAGTGTTTATTTTGTTATAGTTCCCCATCCTCTGCCTGTACATAACATATTTTTGGTAATATAAGACAACTCATTTAACAAACTTCTGCTCCTCTTAATGCTATTTCACTTGGAGACAAGGGTATAATCAGCTACCAGTTACCTCTAGTGCCGCTTATCTTTGAAGGAATCAAAGCTAAAATTGCAACTTTTCATGTCTATCTTTCCCCTTATAGCAACCATTAAGGAAAGATCAGGAGAACACTAGACACTTTGAGGCACATTTATTAAGACCGGCATATGAAGAGGCGCAGGACTCTCCATAACTTCGGCACATCCAGTGCCGGTTCTAAATGTAAGACATGTGCCGAGCTGTCTTACATTTGGACCATTTTCTACGTCTAAGACAGGCCCTACCGGTCCGTCTCTTCCCTGACCACGCTTTTAGAACTGGTGTGAGCGGGGCAGAGTCGCAGACACTAACCGCTGTGCCACCATCTGCCCAGAAATATGCCTAATTTTGGTGTATTTCAGCTTAGTAAATGACCCCCTTTTTCAGCAGATCCTGTTACAATTAGTCAAATCTTAAGACTGTATTCTGCCTCAAAATGACTATTTACAAATCCTTTTCAGTTGTGTAATAGTACACGTAACATTATCTACTTTTATCCTGTTATCTTGATGTAACTTTCTCTGATGCAGCCTCCGAGCTGGAGCTCAGTCATACAGGTGTTCAGATAACAGAAGGCTAGGTTATGATGTGGGACATTGTGATATCATTGGAGGGATGCTTTTGTTAATTTTTTTGCTTCTTAAATCACAATGATTTTAGACTGAAAGATTTGAATGTACACTGTGTACAAAATCACAATATACAAAACAGAAATTTAGGTGGAGAACACCCTTAATGGACTTTTTATTATAAAGACCACCCCTTTTCAGCTCTTTACCCCATCCCTGATTGCACTATTACATGGATAACATTCTAGTAAATGAATCTGCCCGTTCTAGAAAGGAAGGACTCTGGGTTTAACCCAGTTTATAGTTTAACCCCTTCCCCCTTCAAAAAAGCACAATTTAGCCAACTAAGCGAGGCCATAGGCCTAACTAACTGGGACAAAGTCCTCCAAAATAAAAATACAACCACAAAATGGGAGATTTTTAAAAGCATTGTAACATCTAATTGTGAGAGGTACATATCTTATAGGAATAAAAGGCTAAGAAACAATAAGAAACCAATGTGGATAAATAGAACTGTAAAGAAAGCAATAAATGACAAAAAGAAAGCATATAAATCACTAAAACAGGAGGGGAGCCAGGAAGAACTGATAAACTATAAGGAAAAAAATAGGATATGTAAAAAAACTAATAAAAATTACCAAACTAGAGACCGAGAGATTAATTGCCAAAGAGAGTAAAACTAACCCTAAAATGTTCTTCAATTATATAAATGCAGGGCCGTAGATAATTTTTTTTTCTGGGGGGAGGTTCAGCTTTCTCAAATTATAAGACTATATCTAGCAGACACACCAGGGTTTGAAAAAAATATACCAGCCATATCATTCCTAAACCAATCCTTTACCTTGAACAATACCGATTTAGTTTTTTGACACCATATGTGCAGCATGTGTGATTGTGGACTTAGTCTGGAGTGACAGTCTATGGCACGCATGACACATCACATGCTAGCTTACTCTTGTAATTTCCATAAGAAATTGCATTTCTTTATTGTTGAGGAGACTAAAGTGTGAGAGACTAGAAAAAATACATCAAACCATGCAGCCTGCAAAATAAGTGATGTAGACCAGCATGGTGGTGGCCAGTTCCCTCAATTCATAAGAGTCTGGGGGCTGGACTAAATATATGAATTGACACTGGTGTGGGGGGTGGGGGTGGTGTGGGGGTGGACTTTGAATCTTCTTGATTTTCTTTTTTAACTATTACTTTTACTTACACTAGTGCTCCAGAGTCTCTCTCTGTCTTTCTCTTTCTCTCTTAAACTACTTATTTTTCTTTCTTCTCTCTCTCTCTAATCTTCTGAGATCTCCAGGCTCTGTGCTCTGTCAGCCGCCGCCCAGGAGTAGCAGCCACATGCAGGCAGGAAGCTGGCTGGGGTCCAGACGTACGACAGGCGGAGGCGGAGCCTGAAGGCAGCGTGCATGCCATGTGATCATCAGCGTCATCCCTGCCTGGCTGCCCAGTGTGTGTCTGTGAGTTACTTGTGCCGCTGTACCTGCCCCCCTGCGCTGCCCGCCCTGCAGCCTCCATCACCTCTCTGTGTGCCGCACTGCCCGCGCCGCTATTGCAGGCAGCGGCACGCCCGGGCCGTTCTCTGGCAGGTTAGGAGGACAAATTCGTCTCAGTACTGGCAAGTCAGAGTCAGTAGATTAGATTTCTTAAAGTGACAAAACAAATTGAATATTTTCACCGTGAAAGAGTCACTAAAACATAACTTTTAATAAATTATTTTAAAAGGACATATACGAAAAGGTGACACCTCCAATTTGGATAGGGGGGCAACTTTTCTGAGGGGCAGGAAAGATACTATCCCTACTCCTCGCCCTGTCAACTCATGCGCCCTACCTATCAAAACGGAATAGCCGCCCCGATCCCGTGTCAGGAACCTCCTGGTATCCCTACCTGGCCCCTGACACAGGATAGTACCCACCACCAGTAGTGTGAAAATAATTATATAAAAAATGTAGTCCGTCTGTCCAATTCTGGTCCGTTTAAGTAAACAGTAACTATATACGTAAAATATTTGTAGGAATGTACAATATATAATTAGATCCAAAAGTATATTATAGGTATCACAAATCCAAGTGTCAGGTTATGACAATTATACCCTGTATAGTGAGTCAAACACATAAGGTGGCGTTCAACAAATATGCTGGAGTTGTGTTATCATTAGCATATATACGCCATATCAAACTCTATCACTACGGCCAGATCAATATGTAAATGGACGACGGTAGAAATCTTACAATTTTATATCCAATATCATGTAGAAAACCTCTCAATCGGTACTGTAAATTTCAAAATTGGTAACCAACATGTATGGTATCAGATATCCATACAGTCCAATGGATGTCCAGGCTCAAACGAGCCAAATCCCAATCCCGACGCGTTTCACCACCGGATTAAAGCCGGTCGGATCATCAGGGGATCTCTAGTAGCAGGGGTAAGATTACCCTCAGTATCCGATTAATATCAGTATTATCAGATGAACCAATCATGTATTAAGATACAGGGGACAGATCAGCGCTAAACAACCGGACCAAGCTGCTTAATGATCTCATCTAGTTTGTAGATAAATAAACAGACTGGAGATAGTGACCATAAGATATCAAACACAAGATGGATAAATTCGTGGTTATCGGGGTAAAAATAAGAGAATATGGTCATCACATGATGGTTTTAAGATGGTAATAAAAGCCGCGGTAGGTGCCCCATATAGCAAAACATCTCATATAGCAGGTATGGTCCCTCACAATAATGCCCAAGAACAGTGCAGAAACAAATAATATTTTTTAGTAGTCACTCATTTAGTTAGACCAGAGGACCAGTACTTGCGTTTACCCTCCCGGAAGGCATGGTGGTCTGTGCCGATAATAAGGGATCACGCTTCTGAATCCGTCCACGTGTAGATGCTGTCTGTGGAGGACAGACACTCTGGGGGGAGGGGGGTTTGAACCAACCTACCCCCCCCCCCTATCTACGCCCCTGTATAAATGGTAAAAAATATAAATCTGAAGGAGTCGGCCCTCTACATAGCAATGAGGGGGGTGTTGCAGAGAGCGACGAGAATAAAGCAAAACTATTAAATATTTTTTTTCTCCACTATATTCACTGAGGAAAATAAACTGTCAGATGAAATGCAGAATATAAAAGTAGATTCCCCATTAAAAGTGCCCTGTCCGACCCAGGAAGAAGTACAACAGCGACTTAAAAAGATTAAAATAGACAAATCGCCAGGACCATATGGCATACATCCCCATATCCTAAGGGAATTAAAGTATAACTGTCAAATTTTTTTTTTTTTTACTATTGGATTTTGGTGATTAATATCACCTTGTTGGCCCTGTTTTAATTTCTGATTGTTTAATAAATAACCCCTAAAAGCCACCTAAAAGTCCCCAGTATTGGCTATTTTTACCTGAGATTAAAATCAGGTTGCTATGCTCCTTCCGTCGGAGCACGCTGCGTGTACTGGGAACTGATAGTGAGTCAACAACAGCTTGGCAGACACTCCCTTAGCAGTGCTGGAGAATGTAGAGCTCAGGGAGATCTGCCGTCTGCTCAGTGTATAAATGAAAGCCTTATCTGATAAGAGGAGAGCTTGTAGGAGGACTATAGGCTTCAGCCAGACCTGGAAATTTAACTGCAAGACCCCCCTATTTAGAGCTGGTCTTCACTAACTTCACTGCAGTCGTCCTATGGATTAACCTCAGGGCTGAGGGCGGCCATTTTAATACAATAGTGAAGTTGTAGTTTTATGCAGACTGGTTGCTAAGGGCTGAATCTTATGAAATAAGGGGTAAGTAAGTCTAATAGTTATTGATTCAGGAATATTATCATATTAGTAACTACATATATGAAAACTGAAATTAGGGTCTAAATGTGACAGTAATCCTTTAAGTGATGTCATAGCCAGACCTTTATTTCTGATATTTACAGACTCTATACTGACAGGGAATGTCCCACAGGATTGGCGCATAGCAAATGTGGTGCCAATATTCAAAAAGGGTCCAAAATCAGAGCCTGGAAATTAGAGGCCGGTAAGTTTAACATCTGTTGTGGGGAAACTGTTTGAAGGTTTTCTGAGAGATGCTGTCTTAGAGGATCTCAAAGGAAATAAGCAAATAACGCCATATCAGCACGGCTTCAGGAGGGATCGGTCATGCCAAACAAATTTGATCAGTTTCTATGAGGAGGTAAGTTCTAGACTTGACAGCGTTGAATCAATGGATGTTGTATATCTGGATTTCTCCAAAGCATTTGACACTGTACCTCATAAAAGGTTAGTATATAAAATGAGGATGCTCGGACTGGGAGAAAATGTCTGTAAGGGGTTAAGTAACTGGCTGAGTGCATAGGCGTGCGCAGCCTATTGCATTAGGGTGTGCACCCTAAAGCACAAACACACAAGCCGTGTGCGCGTGTGTGTATGTATGTATGTATGTATATATTATATACACATACAGACACACACACATATATATATACACAAATACACTCTGCATACATACATACAGACCCGCACTATCAATATAATCAAGGGAGAAGAAATAATTGTTAAACTTACCCGTATTTTTTGCCCTATAAGACGCTCCGGCCCATAAGACACACCTAGGTTTTAGAGGGGGACAATAAGAAAAACATATTTTTCATTACAACTGAGGTCAGACCACCAATCAGACCCCCAATGTTAATCAGACCTCAGCTGATAGCCCCAAAAAGACCCACAATCTTAATAAGACCCCAATAAGACCTCAGATCTGACCCCAGTGTAAATGACCCCCAATCAGACGTCAGATAAGAGCCCCAGTGCCTCATATCAGCCCCCAGTGTCTCATATCAGCCCCCAATGCCCCCCAGCAGCCTCTCGTCAGCCCCCAGCAGCCTTTCTTCAGCCCCTGTGCCTCATATAATCCCACAGTGCCCTCTTCAGCCCCAGTGCCCTCTTCAGCCCCCAGCAGCCTCTCTTCAGCCCCCAATGCCCCTTTTCAGCCCCACAGTGCCTCATATCAGCCCCCAGTGCCCTCTTCAGCCCCCCAGTGCCCCTCTTCAGCCCCCAGCAACCTCTCTTGAGCCCCCAGTGCCTCATCTCAGCACCCTCAGCTGCCTCATCTTCAGCCCCCAGTGCCTCATCTCAGCCCCCAGTGCCTCATATCAGCCCCCAGTGCCTCTCTATTCAGCCCCCAGCAGCCTCTCTTCAGCCCCCAGTCAGCCTCTCTTCAGCCCCCAGTGCCTCATATCAGCCCCCAGTGCCTCATATTACCCCCAGTGCCCCTCTTCACCCCCCAGTGCCCCATATCAGCCCCCAGTGCCTCATATTAGCCCCCAGTGCCCCTCTTCAGGAGTCAGGAAGGAATTTTTTTCCCCTTAAGTGGGGAAAATTGGCTTCTGCCTCACAGGGGTTTTTTTTGCCTTCCTCTGGATCAACTTGTAGGAAATAGGCCGAACTGGATGGACAAATGTCTTTTTTCGGTCTTATATACTTTGTTACTATGCTACTATGTTAGTTATGCATTTTGCACTTTAGTGACCAAGCAGTTTTATGTTTAGATCACCACATTCCAAGAGCTATAACTTTTATTTTTCCCTCAATGTAGCCATATGATGGCTTGCTTTTTGCAGGGCAAGTTGGCGTTATTAATAGCACCATTTTGTTGTACATAATTATTGATTAACTCATTAACTCTTTTAGGAATGTAAAAAAAAACAGCAATGCCCTCATTGACTTTTTACATTGTAAATTTTGTGACGTTCACTTTGTGGCATACATAACATAATAACTTTATTGTATGATTACAATAATACCAAATACATGACTTTTTTTATACATTCTACTACTTTTGCACAATAAAACACATTTTTTAAAAAAGAAATTGTTTTTGCATTGCTGCATCCCACGACCCATAACTTTACTCATTTTCTTTATATGGAGGAGTGTAAGGGATTGATTTTTGTTGGATGACGTCTAGTTTTCATTTGTATCATTTTGGGGTACATAAGATATTTTAATTTCTTTTCATTCAGTTTTTTTGTGGTAGATATGCAAAAAATAGTAATTCTGGCATTTTTTTGCAGTGTTGATACCAAATGTATGTTTTTAACATTTTTTAAAATAAAATTCTATCTATTCTTTCTTTTTTTTGACCACTAATTAGTCCCACAAGGAGACTTGGACATGCAATCCTTGGAATTCTCACATAGTACACTGTACTACTTATTTAATGCAGTGTACTATGCTGCCAGTACAATACTGACAGCAATTCTATTAGCCTGCACCCAGCGGTGCACCTAGCCTTTCTGCTGCCTGAGGCAAAAATTGAAACGGTCCATCCCTACTATTTAAGGCACACTGTGATACAGTTGAATATAGAGAGATATTCCACACAGCCCTGCCACTGCCCTCACTTGTCTCTAGGTCTTTCCGCCTGAGGTAATCGCCTCACCTGGCCTCATTGGTAGTGCACCCCCGGCTGCACACCCAGAACAGCTTAATATACACATATACCTGGGGACCTGCATTTTACCCCCGGCTTCTGAGTACAGACATCATCACCCACGGTCGGACGGAAGTTCCTTGGGCTCACACTCGTATACACATCGGCCCTTTTCAGACAAGCAAGTTCCATGCATTGGACTCGCAGTGTGAGTATGCAGCAGCTCCCGTCCTGACCTCCCAGCACTGACAGAGTTGCATAGAATTATATTGATTTATGATGCTATGTAACCCTTACAGTTCTGGAGTTTATTGGATAACACTGACAGCATTGTGTCAGTGTTATACAAATATTCAAGTGAACGGGATTGAGTTGCAATACCTACCACAGTACATTATACGATGTATGGCACTATGCTTGGTGTACTGCGATGAGGTTGCAATGCATAACCAAGCATTGTGGCCCTTCTAAATAGCTGACCGACAGGGGTTTCATGAGTCAAACCCCCAACAATCAGATATTGAGGACCTGTCCTGAGGATTGACTATTGTGACCTACAGCTACATGACTGCCGTGATAGTCGGTATTGGAGATTACTGATTGGAAAGTTGGCTGTTTTTGTCCTCTCCCTGTAAGCACCAGAGATATTTATAGCATATAGTGTGGATATAACATTACTGAGATGGGAATACCCTGTAAAGGGTTACATCCCTTTGATCTTGCTTAGAAATGATTTAGTGGAAACTTCTCATATGTATCTATGATATATCAGAAAAGCATTTTCAATGGATTTCCTTTTTGAAATAAATAGTACTTTAGAAATTCACAGATTACAGATTATGATGCTGATAGTATCGATACAAACATGGGACAAAGTGCCATGAAAGCTCGGTCCCTCAATATATAACACCAAAAAAAGGCACAAATATAGATCAAAATAGTTCATCTTTATTCATGATTGTTAAAATAGTAAAATACAAGAGGTGGAGAACACATACTAGGGTCAATTACCCATAAGCAGGGCGGGAGCAATATAATAAATTACGTGGTAAGGCTATGATCACTAACTAATAGCAATACAATAACTCAAATAGCAGCATCAAGATTAAAGTGCATAGTGCAAAATCTGATATAATGGACCCAAATCCAACTGCATATTAGATATAACACATAAATACTAGTGATCAATTCGCCTATATAACATACCAAGTTGCCACTATTGCTATTAGGTAGTGATCATAGCCTTACCACGTAGTTTTTATATTGCCCGCCCTGCTCATATGTATCTGTTACTCCAGCCTTCTATTTTAACAATCATGAATAAAGCTGAAAAATATATGGCATCAGAGGTGTGTGAGGACGCCATCACGATAGGACGGGTACGCCATCCGGGGCAGATTGTATATGTGGGCGACATACAGAATATAGCCAGGAAACTGAACAACAGTTTTTTTGACTTTCCACAATTACTCAATAAAGTATTGCCTAATACAGGAGAGAATTGGCCAGTCTGGTTATTCTAGAACGTGGTTGCGATGGAGAAAGCATTCCAAAAAACTATTTCTCGCCACCTGGAGACAAATCCTGTCAAGATTTATGCAAGTGCGGTATTGGCTGCTCATCGAGCTAGATACTTCTGGGGAACCTGCCACTAATACACGGCAAACTTGGTTTCAGAATATATCACTGCACCGCAGAACGGCAATTAGGCCCAAATTTTTTCCTACTTTTACACAACAGGTACAACGCTGCCACTAATACACAGTAAAAAGGGCCTTAAAACAGATAACTGCACCGCTGAGCGGCAAATATATTTTACTTTCGCCACTAACACATGACAAAAAGGGCTGAAAATTTTCGCTCTTCATCACACAACGGCTAATAAGCCTTTTTTTCCCACTAATACAAGCCAAAAAATGTTTTAGAACATATAACTGCACCGCACAAGGGCGAATAAGACATAGAAATATTTCCTTGTAATAAACCCTGTTAATGCCTGTATCAAACAGCAGTTGCACCCTAATAAGACTTTATTAGGGTTTGCTTGAATTACAGAGCTGTATAATAGCAATTTGGATCTCCAGTCAGTGCAGCAAGGTGTAATAGGATTGTTTCTATTACCAAAGCTGTAACCTCCTCACACAAATGCTGGTGGAATGATTCCTCCCTATCCTTTCCCTAGACCTCGAGTAATCTTTCCCTGCACTTGTAAATCATTTTTTTTTTCACCACAATCAAGTCTTTCCTATCACTGTTCCTAGCGCCTGCAGACATGTCTCTCCCTGCGCTAAGCACGGTGGTGAATGGTAGAATTTAACATGGCCACCGTATTTATGGGGCTGTGACATCACAGGGCTGGCTGGCTGCTGATTGGCTGCATGCATGTCAGTATGGGTGATCCTGCCTTCTCAGAGTTCCTTGCCCCATGTCCTCACACATGTAGAAGCCTTTTTTTGGAATAAATGCGTTTCGTTACCACGAAGCACGAGGAAATTCGCATTCGGTGTGAATCAAATTTTTCCTGAAATTCTGATCGAATTCTACTTCATTAGCTTCCATTCGCTCATCTCTAGATTTTACTACTGTGGTTTTACTTACCTGTATTCATGCGCTGGTGTGAACAGGAAACAGGCAACAGTTGGTACACAGGCAGACAAATAGATTATAGCTATTTACAGGCTCTAGCAGGCTAGAGTGACCTGGCAGATCAATTGAGACCTATTGCTCAGGCAAGGGGTGGGACACACCACACAGAATATATAGCACAACTGGCACAGACTGCCAATCTAACATGTATATTTATGATTGCATTCAAAAAATAATACAATATAGAAAGGTCAGCCAAAACATATTTATTTCTGAAATTTAAAAACCCTGGCAAAAAGAAAAGTTATACATATGCTAATTAGAGACATAAAGATAGAGCTACAGATAAAATAACTCAAATATCTTCCTCAAACAGAGAATTACAGCCAAGGATGTAAAGCCACCCTTAGTCTGATAAAGTGTTACATCGGTGGCCCATGCCTCCTGCTGCCCCGCTCTTCTAGGCGTGTATTAGTTCCACGTCACTCACTCTCCTGTAATCCTAGGGGCCCGTACTCTCTGGTCCTCTGCTGCCACCAGTCCCATGCTCCTCTTTCCTGGAGGCTTCTGTCTGCCTCCAGCCAGCATAGGCCTCTCCATCCTATCTCGAGAGCACACATATTCCCTTGGGCTCTTAAAGTGCCAGTGTGCTCCTTAATTCTTCCCCAGCCTATGGCTGGTCATCATAGGTGTTTAAAGCACCTTTCCCTTGGGGAGGGCACCTAAGCAATATGTATTTCTTGTGTGCTAATCCCTGCAAAGGTGTTTGGTTCTATTTGTCAACATGTATATATTGACCTTTGCCCGATTCCTGACTCTGAGCCTTCACTGCCTGAACTGACCTCAGACTAATGTCTTGGATGTGCAGGAACTCTGCCGGCCCTGATGTCAGCCTGTTGCTGACTATGAGTTTGCCTGATCCCTTGGTGTACTCCACCGATGCGTCTGTCACCTACTCCAGGTGGTAGCGTCCTCTGTAGTGAAGTCCAGATCCCTGTATAGGGGTTAATGTTTGAATTCCAGGGGAATAGAAGAATAACACATCTTAGGTTCAGAGACAAACTGGTTGGTTGACACAGTGGTTCCACGCCCATTGATCATTACATAAAACATTAAAAGTTGCATATTAGAGAATTGTCTGGATGTATTTGAGTCTACAAAAAAGAACAATTCAACTCAGATTTAAAATAGATACTCAAAATGCTTCAAAGAAACAGCTTTTCCTGAAGCAGGTCTTTAAAATGCAGAGACATCCTGTTAGATTCTAGATACCTCTATGTGCCCAGGCCACCTCGAAGTGACAGTAGTACAATGGCTTTACAGGGAATATCCTAGTATTGTGAAACAACTCTTTAACGATAGCGTTTAGTAATCCCTTGGTGCATTCTCATGTTTGGACAAGTGTTATGCACATTTTCCCTGCACTGCCTTTTGTCTTTAACCTGTTTTGAACGTTTCCAAAGTTGATAGCTTCCCATAATAGATTTAAAACCTGACCATTTTTAGAAATCTTAAAACCCACATGTCTGGAACTCAGTGATTATTCATTGCTTTACAATGTAATTATTTACCAAGTGTTCTTAAAATGGTCATAGAAACATCACTTATTTCTAATACATGTTGGAAATATGTTGTACAAACAGCAATTCCCTAAGATATCACTAACAAGTCTTCTGCTTCCCAATTATGATATTGTCAATAGCCTATTGATGGGCTGTCTTGATTTATATCCTAATAGCATAGCACCCATTCCAAGTAGGATACAGTGTAATCCACTAACTCCTGTTACTAGCAATTCAACAGAACATGTTATGCCAAGTGCTGAACTTCCAAACGAGAAAAAAAAGCTGTTCTAGAAAACATGCATGAGAGCTGCTGAGTTCATAGTACTAAGTTCATCCTTATACAGAGCATTTATACGTATATGGTATGTAGTAATATATGGAGTGATATATGCTTGATCCAATAAGAAATGGAGTTGGGCCTGAACAACATGCAACACTGTAACACTGTACTCTGCTCCCCTTACAAAGAAGTGCATTGGAACTGAACATCATTATTGTGCCATGGACCGTTCACCCCCAGTGAGGTTACCTGGGCATCATGAAGTTTACATGTTCTGCTGTGTGCTAATACCATGTTTATTGTCGGTGCATTAACACATATTCATTTGCATGTACTGGGCTTTAGGGCTCATGCACATGACCGCTCCGTGTTTTGCGGTCTGCAAATTGCGGATCCACAAAACACAGATGCCACCTGTGTGCGTTCTGCAATTTACGGACCGGAGCGTGACACCCATAATAGAAATGCCTACTCTTGTCCGCAAAACAAAAATAAACATTTTTGTGGCCTCGCAAAATGGAGCAACGGAGGCACACGGAGTGAATAGGTCCGTATCCGAGCCGTACAAAATGTGTGTATGTGCATGAGCCCTTAACCTCTGAATTTTATGTTTGCACTGTTTATTCTGTAGCAGTGGGCACGTGGTCAAGAGTGTAGTTTTGCACAGGCAAGGGTGGAGCTGGAGAATATAATGAGGTACATAGATTGGCACACCTTTTGGATGTTGTTCTGAGCAGTGATAGACAGCACAGTAAATTGTCACTTAAAGGCGATGTGCAACTTTAAACTTTTTTTAACAGACTTCTGTTACTTTTTCAGGTTACCGCTACGGCCAGTGATTGGCTGCAGCAGTCACGCAACCTCCATCAAGAGGATGTTGATTCTGGGAGACCTGAGACCTGTGAAAGTGAACATGAAGCCATGGAGCTGGAAGCCAGCTACAGGGAACAAAGAACATATGATCGCCACTGCAGGTCTAGCCACTCTGTGAGGTCTGTTTAAAAAAGTTTAAAGTTGCACAACCCCTTTAAGCATAGTGGGGGTTGGTTCTGTAGGGCAAGAAAGTCTTCTGTGAAAGTCTTCATTGATTCTATGGAATCTGCAAGTGTTTCTGAACCACTTACAGAATGTTTGCCTGTCCCATAGGCCCAGTAGCTCTGACTGGGGAATGAGGTCCAAAACTGGATTGTAACCTCTAAGTCAGGAGTATACAAAACTTAGGGGGCATACAAAACCTTTGTATGTGCCCCCTTCCCCACCCTGTTTCCCTAGCTGAGGCAATGCATAAGGCAAAGGGTAATGCCCTAGGTTTCTGATGAGTTTACATTTAATTTTTCTTTTATTAGGCTAGTTTTACCCTAGCGGCAGGGGAATCCTTCAGGCTGTTCCTGCAGGGGAACTGCCTGTCGGATCCGTCCTGCCGCTAGTTTACATGTGTCCCCAGGCTGCCGCTCCATCCCCATCGACTATAATGGGGCGGGGGAGGAGTTCTGGCAGCAGCACGGCGAGAGGCCACCGGACTAAAAGTACGACATGCAGTACTTTTAGCCTGGCGGCCTCTCGCTGTGTGCTGCCGTGCTGCCGCCGGAACACTGGGGACGGCGGCAGTACATTATAGTCAATGCGGATGGAGCGGCAGTACAGGGGCACACATGAACTACCAGCAGGACGGATCCGACAGGCTGTTCACCTGCCGGAACAGTCTGACGGACCCACCTGCCGCTAGTGTGAAAATAGCCTTAAGCAGACAAAATGTTAATTAAAAAAATTGTAATAAAAGGTCACTTATGGCCTCATCCACGATATCCAATTTGTCAGTAAAGAGGAACGGGTGTTTCATAAATACAGCGCTTATTCTGACCACGATATTTCTAGATTTTCATGCTTCCCATTTATTACGAAGTATGCTGCATTCAGCCACTACTAGGGGGGGGGACTTAGTGCATAGTAATTTATACAGTTGACTGAAATGGAAGCTGTAATAATCTGCTTGCATTTAGCTCCCTCTAGTGGTAGCTGCATGGAAATGAAGTGTTTTCTCATCAGAAAGAGAAGTTCAGGTTCGGCCCCACTCCCGCTGGGCCCTGTAGCATTTCTTAGTCTGCCTCCATTGCAGGCAGTGGCTCACCGATAGGGGTGGTTTTAGGGGTCTGGACCCCCCCTAGAACCATTCATTTTTCTTTTAATCCCCCAGGGCCACACCGCCGATCGCCACAGGCGGCGCGGCCCTGGTTCTAATTGCAGGTGGCGGTGGGGAGGCAGTTGGAGATGAGCGCTTCCATTGTGAAGCGTTAATCTCCATATTAATCTGTATCGCCGTCCTCAGGACATCGATACAGATCAATGTTCTTCTGATAGCCTATCAGAGGTCGGCTCAGGTGGCTCGATGACGTCATTATCATCGCGCCGCCTGAGTCAGGCAGCACACAGCGTGGCCGGAACCTCATGAAGGTAAGTATTAGTGTTTTTATTTTTGTTTATAGATGGCACATTTTAGGGGGCACTTGTTAGCATTTTATTTTGTCGGGGCACTATGGGAGCATTTCTCACTGGCCCATTTTGGGTAGGGGGCCCTATGGGGGCATCTAGGGGCATTTACTTATAGCCCATTTTGGGGCCATACTATGGGGGAATCTGCTGGATTTTTTTTACTGTCCCATTATTATTATTTTTTTGGGGGGGGGGCACTATGGGGCATCTGGTGACACTATAGGGGCATTATTTGGGGGCACCATGGGGGAGTGAAGCATTATGGGGGCATTTATTTGTAGCCCATTTTGGGGGAGCACTATGGGGGAATCTGGGGGCATTTTTTAACTGCCCCATTTTTTTTTGGGGGGGGCGCTATGGGGCGTCTGGTGGAACTATAGGGGCGTTATTTGGGGGCGCCGCACCATGGGGGAGTGGAGCATTATGGGGGCATTTATTTCTAGCGCATTTTGGGGGAGAACTATGGGGAATCTGTGGGCATTTTTTACTGCCCTTTTTTTTTGGGGGGGGGGCACTATGGGGCATCTAGTGGCACTATAGCGGCATTATTTGGGGCACTATGGGGGAGTGGAGCACTAAGGGGCCTTTTTTACTGGGACATTATGGGAGGCACTATAGGGGAGAGCAGCACTATGGGGCATCTGGTGGCACTATAGAGGCATTATTTGGGGTCACTATGGTATTTATTTTACTGGCACAATATCCCCTATATGCACTATGGTATCTGGCACTAAGGTGTATTTTGTTACTGGCACATGGGAGGCACTATAGGGCAGAGCATCACTATGGGGCATCTGGTGGCACTAAGAAGGGGGATTTATTACTGGCACATTATGCGGGAGAGGAGCACTATAGGGGCATTTTTTTACTGGCATATTATAGGGGCACTATGGGGAAGAGGGAGAGAAGCACCATGGAGGCATGTGCTGGGGGCACTAAGATGGGGTATTTTATACTGGCAAATTATCGGGGCACTATGGGGAAGGGGAGAGAGGCCACTATCGGGGGCATTTACTGGGGCACTATATAGATGTATTTTATACTTGCATACATTAGCTCAACTGCAGGCACTAACCAGGGGTATTTCTTGTACTGTCATATTATAAGGAGAATTACTACTAGGGGGCATTATGGTGAGCTTTACTACTACTGGGGGGCTATGGGGAACATAATCACACTAGTATAGGCACTATGGGGGCATTATTACTAAGTGTGCTCAGGTAGAGAATTATTTCTATTGGTAGGAATTTGGGGAGCACTCTTACTTGGGTGGGCACCCTGGCACAGTATCAGCTTAGCAGAATTATTTTTGGGGACAATATGTTTATACTATTAGTGTCAGGGATAATATTTACTGGGCACAGTTATTTTTTTAGAGCACTGTGTTCCAATAATTGTTGAAGGGGCCACTATCTGTGTGGTACAGGTATTTTTCAGGGGACAGTTTCTGCAGTATAGTATTGGGGAGCACAGCGGGCACAGTATTGGGGATGGCAGGATGGGGTGTTCAGAAGATGTGAAGATGATGGAAAAGTGGGAACTAATGTCTGTTTGTCAATCTCTGCAGAGATTGGAGATGGGTGAAAAATCATCATGGCGGTCTGGTCTGAATGGAGAAGATAAAAAAGAGAACTTCTACTTTAAAGGTGACATCACTGGATGTAGGAGGTATGTGGCGCTATGTAGGAGAGGAGATGCCATTTGCAGAAGGAGGATTCAGAGCTGGGTGAGGACAGCCAAGGGGGCGGCAGGCCACAGGCGGGTGGTGGATGGTGGGGCGAACCACAGGTCTTGAGCAAGATCTGGGGAGGGAGGAGAGTGGAGGAGCTTCCTGGCTGTAACCTGCTGTTGTCTATTGTATAATGTGAAGCAGGCAGTGCAGCCAGTACAGGCCCTCCCCTTTCTGTATGATGTGTAGAGCCGGGCTCCCCACCTGGATCTACACACCTTTAATATCGCGCAGCTCCTCCTCCACTCCACTTTTGGTGCTTTCAGGACTAGGAGGGAGGAAGTGCTGCACACTTTTTTTCTTTTCGGACCCCCCTAAACAAAATTTCTGAGTGCTCTCCTGATTGCAGGTATGATATTGCTCTAATGGTCTTGGGATGGCACAGAAATTAGGCAACTGGCAGCACACAAACTTTGGCAGCAAATACAAACTTTACTGTACAATATATACATATAATTGCATCACAGGCGGGTGCTCACACTTGACTCACTGTTTAATAAATATTTACAGTGTACACACTACAACCAGCTGAGTTCGCTGAATGAGAGGGCATATTACTTTTGGTCTCTCCATTGTATTTACAGGCTCTCATTGGAGGCACATTTACTTAGTGGTTTCACATCTCTATTGCAGACACACAATATTCACATTGGTTCTATGTACAAACACAGTCATTAAACTATATTCAGTCTCCATTCTTTGCCTAGTTGGAAGGGGTCACATTTGCCAGGGTGCATTACTCCTCCCACTGTAACAGTATTCCCATGGGCTAACAGATCAGGCTGTTGGCTCCTCTTCAGTCCTAGAAGCCAACTGTACTGCTTCCACTCTTTACGCACCCAGCTTCTCTCCTGGCACTTTGGTGAGTCTCTCTCTCCTTTCACGTTCATCACTACTTGCCATATCATGTGCAAAGCCATCTCATCTTGCTGCAGCCATCTCATGTTCAGCTACTGTAGCTGACTTTATTGTCACACCTGCAAAGAGAGAGACTCTCTCAGAGGAAGGTCCTGACTTCCAATACTCAAAGTGTAAACTTGTTATAACTGGCAGTGGGTGTGGACTCACTGTGCCAACTAACCAGTTTGAATTTGGGCTAAACCTACGGGTGTTTTCCTGGTGGTCCCCTGGTATTCACCCTTTGACCCCTGTGTAGGGATCTGGTCTTCGCTGCAGGGAACCAGCCAGGTTGCTATCTTCTGGAGTAGTCCTGGTGTAGTTTGCTGCTGACCCACAGGGATTAAAGACACTGGTGCAAAGCACTAAGGATTTAAGCAAAAGGCGTAGTCTGAACACAGTCCAAAGTCAGGGTAGGCTGAGTACTTGGGTATTCCAAATAGCAATTCCAAGGATCGGGGCAGGCAGAGTATGTGCGTAGTCCAGGTCACAGTTCCAAGGTCAAGGCAGGCGACAAGGAGCAGAATCAGTAGACAGGCAAGGTTCAGCACATGGGTATTCAGACAACAAATCCCTTTCACTGGTTATTAAAGACTAGACAGCCTCAAAGCTCAGACGAAGAAGTGGATCCACACACCTAGTTTTTAGAGGAGGAAAATAAGAAAAAAAAATTATTCATATATTTCATCAGACCTTAGATCAGACCCCCAAATAAGACCCCCAATTTTCATCAGACCTCAAACCAGAACCCCATTCCTCATCAGACCTTAGATCAGACCACCATCAAACGTCAGATGGGACCCCCATTCCTAATCAGATATCAGATCAGACCATCAGAATCCCAAATCAGAACCCCCATTGCTCATCAGACCTCAGATCAGACACCCATTGTTCATCAGACCTCAGATTCCATCCCATCAGACCTCAGATCAGTCCTCCAGATGAGACAAAAAAAAAATAAATGAACTTACCTCTCCTGCTCCAGACGCAACACCACTCACAGACACAAGGTGCTGTTCCTGTACTCACTGTTCCCTGGTCTTCTTTTGCCAGTGCTGCACACTATACTCCAACCTGTATTCACCGCTTCCTGATCCTACTGTGCACTAGAGAGCGGTTCTGAAATGGAAGTGCTCATTAGTATTCACTTCACAAGACGCACTTCCATTGTTCTCCACTTTTGAGGGGAAAAGTGAGTCTTATTGAACGGAAAATACAGCTATATATTTTTTCATTAAAAACTATGGCTTTACTAAGCTTTACTGTTAATTTGACCAGTGCTGATCGCTGGCAGCCCAGGTCCCTTCTATCTGCCCAACACATTCCTGGTAAGGGATTCCCAGAATCCTGACCCTGATAACACAGCAGAAACAATGATCCAGAACTAATAAAATTTCAAACTGGACTTTTTTTTCTTGTTCATAGCAATACACGTACAGGGGAACAATACTGACTGCATGTTGACATGTCAGAGTGTCGTCTTCCTGTATGTTCATTGCTATAAACAAGAAATAAAGACCAATTTGGAATTTTATCGGTGCTGGATCATTGTTTCTGCTTATTTAGTAAACACCAGGAAGATAGCAGGGAGCAGTGCTGTCAGCATCCAGTGACAATCCAGGCATTTGTGTAAGCAGTGGTTGGGGCAGGGAGAGTAGGGGCAGGCTGAGAAGCCTGCCACGTACATCTTACAGTTATCCATCTTCAGCAGTCAGTATGATCCATATATGGACACAATGGGGACCTTGAGGGATGGTAAGCTCATGACTTACCTATATTGAAAAGCACCAACCAGAACAACATTCTACATTCTGATAGCTTTCATTCACACCTTGGTGGAATCATTGCCCTGCAGTCATATGTTGCAGGTGAAACAGATTGTTTCAGACCCTCAATATCTGGGATCATAGTTAACACAGATGTCTGACTGCGGTGGTCAGACTTCTGAACTCTACAAACACTTTACCCCCAAATGCGCCCATCACTTACCTGTGAAATCTTACCGGACTATCTTATCGACACCCCTACACCCCCCCCCCCTTACCCAGACTACTAACCCCCCACCAATTGTAAGCTGATCATTGCAAGTGTAAACTTGATCCGTGTAAACACTGTTCTTGTATGTCATTGTGCCAAACCAAATTCCGACATGACCCTGTCATGTTTGGTGAAATAAACCTGATTCTGATTCTGAGAAATTTCAGAGACAAGGATATCCTGCACCTATCCTTGAGAAGTGTAAACAGAAGGTTAGGGCGGTAGATGGGACTCTCTTGCCATGCGGTGGACAGAAAAAGATGTCAGACTGAGTCTCTTTTGTTTATACTTTTAATGTTTTGAGCAGGAAGAATGTGAAAATTATTATGAACTAGACATTATGCCAGTTACAATAACGGGCGCTAGAACATTAGTGCTGGCACTGTTATGGGGGGTTACTGTGGATGTCACTGTTATGGGGGATCTGTGGATGGCACTGTTATGGGGGATCTGTGGAGGACACACTGTTATGGGGGTCTGTGGATGACACTGTTATAGGGGATATGTGGCTGACACTGTTATGGAGGAGATCTGTGGCTGACACTGTTATGGGGGATCTGTGGATGGCACAGTTATGGTGGGGATCTGTGAATGACACTGTTATGGGGGATCTGTGGAGGACACACTGTTATGGGAGTCTATGGCTGACACTGGTATGGGGGATCTGTGGGGGACACTGTTATGGGGGATCTGTGGATGGATACTGTTATAGGGGATCTGTGGATGACACTGTTTTGGGGGTCTGTGGCTAACACACTGATATGGAGGGGATCTGTGGCTGACACACTGTTATGGAGGGGATCTGTGGCTGACACTGTTATGAGGGGGATCTGTGGATGACACTGTTATGAGGGGGATCTGTGGATGACACTGTTATGAGGGATCTGTGGATGGCACACTGTTATGGGGGATCTGTGGATGGCACACTGTAATGGGGGATCTGTGAAGGACACACTGTTATGGGGGTCTGTGGAGGATACACTGTGATGGGGGATCTGTGGATGACACACTATTATGGGGGATCTGTGGAGGACACACTGTTATGGGGTCTGTGGAGGACATACTGTTATGGGGGATCTGTGTATGACACACTTACGGGGGATCTGTGGAGGACACACTGTTATGGGGGTCTATGGCTGACACTGTTATGGGGGATCTGTGGATGGGACACTGTTATGGGGGATCTGTGGATGGCAGACTGTTATGGGGGTCTGTGGCTGACACTTATGGGGATCTGTGGCTTACACTGTTATGTGGGGTCTGTGGCTGACATTGTTATGGGGGTCTGTGGCTGACACTTATGGGGGTCTGTGGCTGACACTTATGGGGGTCTGTGGATGTTACTGTTATGGGGGGGGTCTGTGACTGACACTGTTATGGGGGCACTGTGGATGTCACGGGTATGGGTGGGGGGTCTGTGGCTGACAGTTATGGGGGTCTGTGGCTGACACTGTTATAGGGGTGGTCTGTGGCTGACACTGTTATGGGGGTGGTCTGTGGCTGACACTGTTATAGGGGTATCTGTGGCTGACCCTGTCATGGGGGTGGTCTGTGGCTGACAATTATGGGGGTCTGTGGCTGACACTGTTATGGGGGTATCTGTGGCTGGCACTGTTATGGGGGGGGGGTCTGTGGCATCTTACGCTATGTGTCATCCACAGATCCTCCCATAACAGTGTTGCTGTTCAGTGTGATTGTAATGGCAGCGGGGCCAGGTGCAGTCACTGTATTGAATCGGGCCCCACTCAGAGAAGTAATACTATGAGTAGCTGTAATAATAATAACGATCTTCTCTTCTTAACTTACTACATGGTTAGGCAGGAGGCCAGGCGGACGGGCAGGCACTGGCAGCGTAACTCACTACGTCATGCGCCTGCATTATTCATGAAGTGGGCGGAGCAGGGGCGTCACGTAGTGAGTTACTCTGCCAGTGACCGCCTGCCCGGCCTCCTGTTACAATAGGATGCCGTGGCTGCCATTACAATAGGATGCTGTACTGTAGTGTCCGTTGAGTGTGTGCTGATTGGTCAGTGCGCTGCGCATGCGCACTTGAGTATTCGGCACACACGCACGGATACCACTCACACACGGCTTTTATTAGTATAGATAATTGGGATCTTACAGGGAGGACTACTACTATTAGTTGAACCTCCAGTAAAGGCATGTAGGAGGGAAAGTAATTTAAAGGATCATGTGGTGAGATGAGACATTGCTAGTAGTATATGTGAAAAATAGTGATGAGCGGCATAGGCAATATTCGAATTTGTGATATTACGCAAATTTTTGGCTGAATATTCGCCATAAATTCGCAAATTCTAGAATTTGCGATCTCTAGTCATTATTAACTTAATTGTGAAAATCGGCAATGTAATATATTCACGATAAAAATTCACGATTAGAAGTGCCGATATTCGTGATAAATTCACGATAAATTTGCGATTAGAATATTCATGATCAACACTATTCGCAAATACGAATATATAGCACTATGTTCTAAATATTCACGAATTCTCGAAATGGCGATATTCGCAATTTGAATATTCGCGCTCAACACTAGCAAAAAACCCAAACCTATTTGTGTCCACCTAAGGTAGGTCATTTTCCATGTTTGGAATGTAGCTATTGTAATAATCTTGAAAAGGTGACACATTTTCACACCCACATATGGGTATGGAATATCAGATTTACATGTTGTTTGGACTATGTAGTGTATCTCATTCAATGTCCATGCAGCATGTTTTATGTTGGTGAGACAACTGAACAATCATTAATCTATTCCTAAGCACTGTGTATAACAGAGCCATAGTGTGCACCAATTGAGATTTAGGATTATTGATCAGGTCCCCCAACTGTGTAGAGGAGTGGACAGAGATTATTGAAACAAAGAATTATGGTGGATCAAGGCGTTAGAGTCCTAAGGGTCTCAATGTGGACTATTGTCTTAAGACAATTTAGGGAAAACAGTACCCGCATTTTGACCCCTTGAGTACCGGAATTCTTTATTGTTGTTGCGTTTTCATTTTGCTTCCCGGAGCCATAACTTTTTTATTTTTCTGTTCGCGTAGCTGTATGGGGCTTCTTTTTTGCAGAGCAAGTTAAACTTTCTAATGCCACCATTTAATGTGGCATACGATTTAGTAGAAAGCAGGAAAAATTGGAAAGAATTGGAAAAAAAAACAATTCTTCCACAGTTTTACAGGTTCTGTCTTTAAGGCATTCTATATGCTTTAAAACTGACCTCTGCCCTTCATTCTCTGGGTATGTTCTATTATAATGATGCCACATTTATTTAGTTTTTCATGTGTTTTAATACATCGCCACATTCTGACTTCCCCATAACTTTTTTTGTCTCTATGGCATTCACTATGCTTTAAAACTGAGCTGTGCCCTTCATTCTCTGGGTAAGTTCGATTATAATGATGCCAAATTTATTTAGTTTTTCTTGTGTTTTAATACATCTCCATATTCTGACTCCCCCATAACCTTTTCATAGTTATGTCTTCAGAGCTGTGTGCAAATTTGTTTCGCAGGAAGATATGTAGTTTTTATTAACACCATTTTGGAGTGTGTGACTTTTTGATCACGTTTTATTAAATTTTTTTGGGTGAGGCGATGAAATAATGGCGAATCGGCCATTTAGATTTTTTTTTCCCATTACACCATTCACCATATGAGATAAATATTTTTATATTTTAATAGTTCAGCCATTTTGGGATGTGGAGATGCCCATGATCATTATGTTTTTAATTTTTTATTATTTTTTCATTTTTATTCTAGGGAAATGGGGGTGATATACATTTTTTCAACATTGTCAACTTTTTAAAAACTTTTTTTTAAGCACCCTTAGGAAGCTACAATATGCAATACTTTGATTTCTTTAATTTAGGCTACTTTCATATGTGCGTTTTTACTGTACGGTTTTGACATCTGACAGGGGTTCTTAAAACCACAGCAAAATGCTTCTGTTACGATAAAACAACCAGCTCTATTCACTCAGAATGGAGCCGGCTGAATTATATCTAAAATAAAGAAACCGCATCTGGCACTAAAACCACTGTAAGGCCTCATGCACACGGCCGTTGGTGTTTTGCGGTCCGCAAAACACGGAAGCTGCTCTGCGTTCCATTCCCATTATAGAGATGCCTATTCTTGTCCGCATAACGGACAAGAATAGGACATGCTCTATTTTTTTTGCGGGGGCACGGAACGGAGCAACGGATGCGGACAGCACACGGAGTGCTGTCCGCATCTTTTGCGGCCCCATTGAAATTGAATGGGTCCGCGGCCGAGCCGCAAAATATGCGGCTCGGACGCGGACCCAAACAACGGCCGTGTGCATGAGGCCTAAGTCAATGGGCGTTGGATCCGTTTTTTCCGATGAGGCACCATTGACTTACATGGTTTTTGGTGCTGGATCCAGCTTCTTCAGTTTCCTATGAGGCACACAAAAAGGCTGCTTGCAGCAATTTTATATCTGTATGGGAACTCAACAAACCAGAACAGAATGCATTCTGGTGCACTCCGTTTTGGTTTGTTCAGTTTTGTCCTCATTGACAATGAATGGGGACTAAACTGAAGCGTTGTTCTGGAGTTTTGAGACCCTGAGCCGGATCTCAAAACCGGACAGCACAACACAGATTTGAAAGTAGCATTAGACTGTACTTCAATAGAACTACAGTCTAAGCTCCATTTGCAGTTATCTTATAGAGGCCTGCCACCTGCAGCTGGTTATATGGATAGAAGAGAAAAAATAGAGATGTAATATTGTATTATACTTTGTATTTACTTTAAATTATAATGAAGCCCCTTGGAGATTGGGATATATGGTGAGTGGTAGTCTTTGTATATTGTATGCTAACAGTTGCGGTATATTCAGCTAGGTAGGATTTTTCCGATGGTGTTGATGTGACTGGTGGCGCATGTGCTAATCATATCATCCTGCTGGGACACCTCAGACATATGTGATGGAAATATTGGGCTGTGCCTGATGACGTGACACTATGAGGATGTTCTCCTGTCCTTATAATATATGGATTACAGTGTTCAGTAGCAATCTTTGGACAATCATACACGGTGCCCCGGAACATATGCTCACTTACACTTGTAATATGCAGTTGTTAACTGGATTTAGGTCTTGTTCACATTTCCATGTTTAACTCATGTTTGCTGCCTGCATTTTCTGAGGACAGCTCATGTACCCATTGATTTTAATGTGTTTGTTCACACATCAGTTTTTTTTTACTGACCATGGGTAGACATGCACTACTTTGGTCCGTGATGCAGACCAAACATGGCCATTATAGTCTGAGTCCATGAAAAAAACATTGCTAGGAAATGCTTTTAAAATAACGGATGAGACACAGAGGGCAAAAAAACAGACACGTGGACCTAACACAGATCCTTCACAGACATCTTCACAGATGAAACAAACATGATTTTTTTCATGGACGTCAAATGGACACAGAAGTGTGAACGAAGCCTTATATATGGCAACAGTTTATACTGTTAATTTTGACTGGTTGTTTACACATGATGCCATAGGAACTGTCTGTGTAGTAATGAGCGGCAGGGGCAATATTCAAATTCGCAATATTTAGCTAATATTTGGGTGAATATTAGCCATATATTCGAAAATTCGCAAATTCGCAATCTCCAGTCATAATTTCCTTGATTGCAAAACATTTTTATGCTAATTTTATGTGAATTTTTATATGCGAATTTTAGCAATCAAGAAAATGATGACATTACTTTCTTGATTGCGAAAATTTGCATATTGAAAATTTGCATAAAAATTTGCATAACCTGCTATTTCAAAAATGAATATTCGCAATTGCGAATTTATTTAGCGATATTCTAAATATTCGAGAATTCTCGAAGTGCCGATATTCGCGATTAGAATTCGCAATTCGAAAATTCGTGATCAACACTATGTCTGTGTAGTAACCAATAGTGAGGAGGGGAGGGGTATATGAATGTGTTCTGTATTCTATGCCTGATAAGATAAAGGCGTTTTTTTTCCTCCAAAACATCACCCTTTTGTAACTGATGTACTGATTTGAATAAAGTGGCTTGGAGTTTTCTATCAACTCCTGTGATGCTGTGGCCTATTTGTCTTCAGCATTCACTAGACAGTAGACACTGATGACAGAATTTCGTTAGCAACACTAAAATAATCACTAATTAGAGTAGCGTTGTCAGCTTGATATGCTAAACCACTATGTCAAGCTTGTATAAATAAGTTAGTCATGGAAGAATCCCATAGCTTATCTAAAACCATTAAGGCGATCTGAAGTTAAGGCCTCCATTAAGTCCTTCAGTCGGAGGTGTCCAAAATCACCAGAAAGGTGTACCTATAACATGTACTCTGATCTTTCTGGGGAAGACGAAAACATGGAATCAGGTCACGATTTATCGTCTGATTTTATGTCTTCAGATGAGGATTGAGCGGGGAAAGCGTTATTTCCACCTGAAGATACTGAGTCTTTGTTAAAAGCTGTAAAAACCACAAGCAATTGGAGGACGTAAAACAGCCTAAGACTATTGCTGACCAGGTTTTTGAGGGCCTTGGCCCTAAACGCCATATATTTTTTTCCGTTCATAAGAACATAGAAGTACTGATAAGAAAAGAATGGAAAATCCCTGACAGAATGTTTTTTATTCCGAATTCTGTTAAGAGAAAATATCCATTTGAAGAGTCAGTTGCGGGTGTATGGGACAGAGCTCCTTCTGTAGATGCACCTGTAGCCAAAATAGCCAAAAAATCAGCTCTTCTGTTTGATGACTTAGGCTGTTTAGGAGATCCTTTAGATAAAAAAGCAGACATTTATCTTAAGCGTACTTGAGAATGTGCCTCTACAAGTCTCAGGCTGGCCATTGCCTCCTCTTGGGTCTCCAGGTCATTAAGGCTATGGTTAAGTCAACTGGAATCTCATATCAGAGGCAAAACCCCAAGAGAGGACTTACTATCCTCCCTCCCAACTTTCCTCAAGGCAGCAGACTTCCTTGCAGACGCTTTTACTGACGTGGTTCATTTTTTTGCCAGAGCAGCTGCTATGTCAAATGCAGCAAGGTGTACTATTTGGCTTAGATCATGCAAAGGGGATTGATGGTCCAAGTCTAGACTTTGCTGTCTCCCATGTGAAGGTTAGATTGTTGGTTCCTTTCTGGATGAGATCTTAGAAAGAGCCTCTGACAAAAAGAAGGGGTTTTAAAAGACAAAGGGGTAGGCAAAGTAATAGAAGTGAGGAAAAAAATTTCCTAAAAGATCTGTTTTTTTTTGTTTAAAACCCAGGAAAACAGATCAAAAGACAAATCCCAATGATGCCAGAAGTCAGGTGGAAGGAAGACTGTCAGTTCTTCCCAGCCTGAAGGTCCATTTCTCAGAACAAGTGGATACTAAGTGTAATAGAAAACGGATTCAGGCTGAAGTTCCTTTCTCGCCCAAAGAATTTTTTCATTTAGACAGTTTGTCCCAAACATCCAGAAAAAAGGAAAGCTTTGGAATCAGAGTTTTTTTCCCCCTCTTAGACAAGGGAGTAGTTTGTGCAGTTCCCAAGACAGAGAGGGGCAAAGGGTTCTATTCACCTTTATTTTTGGTGAAGAAACCGAAGGGGACATTCAGGGTTATTTTAAATCTGAATAGACTGAACAAATCGCTGGTCTACAAGAAATTTCGAATGGAGACGATAAAAACAACGGCGAGCCTCCTCTTCCAGGATTGCTGGATGGTGAGTCTGGATCTGGAGGACGCGTATTACCACGTTCCAATACATTCCTCCCCCTAAAAGTTTTTAAGAACAGCAGTTTGGGTTCAGGGGAAGTTGCTGCATCTCCAGTACAGGGCACTTCCCTTTGGTGTGGCACAGGCTCCAAGAGTCTTCACCAAAGTGGTTGCAGAATTAGCAACCTTTTTAAGACAGTCAGGAATTACTCTGGTGCCCTTTCTGGACGATTTTTTGATAGTCTCTCAGTCAAAAGAAGGACTAGAAAAAGATATGAAATTCCTAGGATGGATAATCAATTGAAAAAAAACAAATCTGATTCCTTCTCAAGTTTGCGTTTTTTGGGGAATTGAGTTGGACTCCTGTTTGCAAAATAGTTTCCTTCCACCTCAAAGGAGAGAAGCGATTATGGAGCAAATATGGTCAGTCTTCCAGTTCCACTGTACTTTCAGGGAAGCGATGGCTGTGCTAGGGCAGATGACATCAGCAATCCCAGCAGTACCTTATGCACAGATCCACTCCAGAGATCTTCAAGCGGGCATCCTAAGATCATGGGACAGCTCCCCTTATGCTTTGGATAAAAAATTCCACCCTTCCTTAAAGTCAAGACGCTCCCTGTTGTGGTGGACGGTACCAGAACATCTATCAGCAGGAGTTCCATTGGACATTACCAGACCAGACCATAATTACCACAGATGCCAGCCCTTGGGGTTGGGGAGCCCACTCCCCAAACAGATACTGGCAAGGGAGGTGGAATCTGACTATGTGGAAAGCATCCTCCAATTTCAAGGAGTTAAAAACAGTAGAGAAGGCACTGACGGTGGCTCTTCCGGAAATAAAAAACAGGAAGATTGTTTTCTATTCAGACAATGCAACAGTGGTGGCTTACATAAACCGTCAAGGAGGAACGAGAGTCTCGTCCCTCCTACATCTATGTCAGGAGATCTTTTGTAGAGCAGAGAGAAGGCTTTTCCCTGCAGCAGTACATCTGAAGGGGAAGAAGAATGTTATAGCGGACTTCCTCAGTCGAGTTTCCATAAAACAGGGAGAATGGTGTCTAAACAAAGAAGTACGGTACGGCCTTCCTACAGTGGATCTTTTCGCCTCAAGAGCCAACAGGAAGGTAGAGAAATTTTTCTCCCTCAATCATTTGGACAGTCCATCAGCAGAGGATGGGTAACCTCAGGACTGGAGCCAAGAATTAGGGTACTCCTTCCCTCCAATTTTCCTAATCCTACAGGTATTAATGAAAATAGAGAGAGAGAAAGCCGTAGTTATCCTGATAGCTTCAAAGAGGCCCAAAAGGTCCTGGTATTCGAGTCTACTGAGGTTAGCAGTACAGCCTCTGTAGACCCTACCACTGAGAGAGGATTTTCTTTACCAGGGTCCACTAGTTCATCCCGGCCCAGAAGTTCTTTATCTTTCGGCATGGATTTTGAAAGGAAGGTATGGTCGGGAAGGGGATTGTTGGAGAAGGTGGTTTCCATCATGCTGTTTTTTCTACCTTCCTAGGTCAGAGCCTAGATGTTAGGAGGTGTCTACTTTTTTACCTAGATTCCACTTCACCTCGCCGGCAGCCTGAAATCCCGCGCAGATGCAGTGCCGCTGATTGCCTGCGTGATGGTACGGCAACTGAGGGCAACAGCCTCAACAGCGTCACTACGCCTGCGCGGGATTTCAGGCTGCCGGCGAGAGGAGGATCGGGGATGTTTCTAGCAGAGAGCGGAGCTGGGGGGGGGGGGGGTTTGGAGCACTTAGCCTCGCCTCTGGGAGGCGATTTTACATCCTGGAGGCGTTCTTCCTTTCTCAAATTTAGGCGGGCCGGGCACATCAGGGGGGCGTTCCTGGGCCTAACGCCGCTCTGGGCTCCTTATAGCCTAATTTGCATATCGGATAAAGCGTTTTTTTTTTTAAAGAAAAGACAAGGCAGACAATTAAAAAAAGAAGACATATGGAAATAAGGTAATTTATTACACCTGGATTAATGATTTTTTTTTTAGCTAATATGCAGGTGACGAATTCGCTTTAACGGATGGTTGTCAGACCCCCACCGATCAGATATCGATGACCTTTCTAAAGGATGTCATCAGTATTAAAGTCTCGGAAAACCCCTTTAGGCTTCAGAATAATCTGTACAAAGCAATACTAATGAATCATTGATAGAACAAATGTTGTGATATTTCTTTGTTATCTGAACATCCGCCAAGAAACATCATGTCATCGGCATGAAAAAGTCATTTTCAACAGTTAAAAAAAGTATTATCAGTAAATTAGTTTGAAAAGATTGAAAATGCTCAGCTTATTATTGTTAAACACTTCAACTATAGAAGTAATGATAATGTTTCGGGGAAAAATATAAGCAAGTCCAATAATATTCCACTAATGCACTAGATTTCCGCTCATCAGAAATGATTGTTTTGTAACAATAGACACATTGATTATCCACATAAATGTGGATCAAATGTCTGTTCAGTTGCAGTCAGATTTGTAAAGATTTCAGCTCATGGGCTCAAAGGAGACATAAAAATAATATACAGTATAACGCCCTTCGGTGTGCTTTAAAATATAATCACTTGAAGCCCAAAGCCTGAGCTGGGCTCTATTTAACATTAGGCACACCTAGTTACATGTGTGCTTAGGGCACCAGGAAGTTGGGGGCAGGGGGGCAGAACATTACTTTGCTGCCGTAAATCCTCCTCCTGAATTCAACTGTATCGCCATCCTCAGGATGACAATGCAGTGCCGATGGTTCCCTGAGCTTCACCCTCATATACCTCTGGCCTATTCTAGTAGGTCTAACACCTATGAGGCGGTAAATCACGACACAGGCAGAAACAATGACATCATCAGTGCACTCCTGCACTGAGACACAGCATCATGACAGGCACTGTAGGCACTGTAGGGGCATATTAGGTTACATTGATAGTGGGAGCACAATGGAGGGGATATTATTACTGGGGGCATTTTAGGGGACATTATTATTACTGGGGCACTATAGGGGTATTATTAGTACTTGGGGCACTGGAAAGGCATTATCATTAATGAAAGCATTTTAGGGGGCATTTTTACTACTGGAGGGCACTACTTTTTCAGCAGTATAGTATTTGGGAGCATTGGGGAGCAGAGTGGGCACAGTGTTGGGGTTAACAGCAGGATGACACTGTTGGAGACCCATGATGGGAAGTTTGTGCTGAGAAGGTGGGGAGGATCATAGAAAAGTGAGGAAACTAAGATCTTTTTGTGGTAAACTCTGCAGAGAGAACATGTGGCTGAAAGAATTTGTTGAGGTGCTCTGGGCTGAACAGAGAATATGAGGAAAGGGAATGTCTGTTTCAGAGGAAACGTCACTCAAAAAAACTATCATGGGGGTTTAGTCTGAATGGAGAACAATTAAAAAAGAGAACATCCACATCAGATGAGACATCAATAGATGTACAGTAAGAGATATCTGATGCTATATTCTCCTGTATAACCAGACAGCATGCTAACAGTAGGGCTGGCTCTGTGCTGTGGCCTGTATCTCATCTCCTCAGCCATCCTCCTGGAGGAGGAAAAAGAGGCTAAAGGCTGTATTAGACAGCCCAGGTCATCGGCGGCAGTATTACACTGCCAGATGATCGCTAACAAGCATTCGTAGTAATGTTCGTTAGCAATCATCTGGCAGAAAATCCGCCAGTGTTATACAGGCTTTAGAGCGTGGCAGCTGGCGCTGGTCACCACAGAGGGGCAGCTTCTAGGGGGGTGCTGCATTGTGGTAATTAGTTTTTCTGGGCCAGTGTTTTGCTCAGCACTGTGGTACCTATCAGACAGAATCAAATACCAAAGTACAGTACAATATACTGCCCCAGCAGAACCAAACACCACAGTGCAGAACAAAATTCTACCCCAGCAGAACCAAATACTACAGTCGAACAAGAACTTCTTCTAGGACAGTATATTGTGTTGCACTATGGTATTTGCTTCTGCTGAGGCAGTATTTTGTGCTACACTGTGGTATTTTGTTCCGGTAGGGCAGTATGCTGTGCTGGAATGTGGTATTTGGTTCTGCTGGGCCAGTATGTTGTGCTAGTGATTTGGTGTTTGCTACAGAACCAAATACCAAAGTGTAACACAGAATACTGACCCTCTATAGTATTGCTGACCCCATCTATGTGGGTTAGACCCAGCTACTTCATTTGACTCCACCTTCTGTCAATTTGGGCCCACCTACAACACAAGGTCACTTTAAATTCCCAGTCCGCTCCTGTGCTCACCCTATCCCTCCTGACAGGGAGTATTCAGACTTGGTGCCTAGGTATAAATACAGCCAGGAACCTGTGGCATAACTACTACCAGGTTCTGATGACAAAAATTAATCTTCTGATTTTCGATTTATGTTAATGTTCACATATACACAATTTTATTACATGACACGGAGGCTCCTATTGCATTCTCTTTCTTTACTGAAAACTTTAGCAGCAAAAGAAAAAACCTTACCACACAGGGTAACATGGCAACAAGCCCTCCCCTAACCCAGTATAAATGTCCTGAATCATAATAACTCCTCCTCTTTCTTTGCTGCTTCCTCTAAGATAAGTACACCATTCTGCTGTCCTGTGTTGGATGCTTATGTTATTTTAGTAGTGCCTTTTTACTTTATTGTGGGTTTCTTACCCCTGTTTGGGGTTTATATATATATTTGCCTTACAGGTTAGCTGCATTTCCTTGCGGCCATTATTGTTTTTTCTTCCTTAGGTACTTGCTTACCCCGTTTTCCCTCCCCCTTCCCCACCCTGGGACTTCTCCCTCGGTGCCTTCCTCAGAATTCCTTCCCGGCTTCCTCACCCTGCTAGGCTCTCCAGCCTGCTGCCGGCGCTTTCCTCCCTTGTTCATCGGCGCGCGCTTAGCCCCGCCCACCCGCGCCATCTTCTACTTCTTCTTCTCCTTCTCCTCTGCGTCCCATCTCCGCTCCGCCCGTATTATCGCGAGATCTCGTCTTCTCGCGAGACTTCGGGCGCCATTTCGGATCCGTGCGCCCGCTCTATCTTGTCAGTATCGCTTCCCTGTGCGCTCTGCTGCAGGTGTGAGTAGCGGCGCTCCCCTGCTAGAACCTCTAAACAAGCTCTATCCCATTTTAAGATATAAACGTAGGATAGTCAGGCCCTTGTCTTCAGGCATATCCTACCAGGGCGCTGCCCTCCTTCTGGTCAGTTACCATGTCCCATCACTCTGCCCACTCTGAGTCTCCTATTATAGACCCCCTACCGGAGGATGCTCCCCTGGATCAGGGGCCTCCAGAGATAAATATGCAACCACTATCTATCCAGCGCTCTGTCGCGGCCGCTATTCAGGCCGCTATGGGCTCCATGTCCAGCGCTATCTCTAACTCTATTTCAGAGGCTCTGCTTAGTCACCCCTCTAGGCGCTCCCAGCGCCCTACCCTACAGCCCACTGAGCCACATGCCTCCAGAAACCTCATGACTGGTGCGCTGAGTCCCACCATTGATAGCGCGCATAGATCGCGCAAAAGAGCCTGTGCCCGCCAGGCAGAAAAAGCGAGGCTATGGAAATGCGCTAGAGCGCAGCAAGAAACCGATTCTGAATCGGATATCCATACGGATGAGGAGGCTGAGATTGATAACATATCCTCTGAGGAGGCTGACCCAGACTATTTTGAGGAGTCCCTTCCGGGCCCCTCCTCCACTCGGGCTGGCCCTACCCCGCCCCGGGACAATCCCCAATTTCCTGACTCTGTGATCCTGGATCCGTCAGGTGAAGCTCTGTTTGATCCGGACATCCTCCACCACCCCAGGTCCGCCGAATGGCTGCCATCTGACCATGTGGCTAAGTACCTTGAGGCTCGAGTACGCCAGCCCCTTTCTAAGGAGGCCAGAAGCAAACTCAGGGCCGAGTGCCCTAGGCCCATTGTCCCTAATAAAGTGGGAGAGACCCCTGTGGTGGATCCTAAGATGATCCAATTTCTAGCGAAATCGGGCTGGAATCCCAAGAAGGGCCTTGAGTCGGCCTTAAAAGCCGTACAGGATAAACTCCTGGACATCTTAGGTCCTTTGACCAAGATCTTTGAGTTGGCCGAGACGGCCAGAGCCCAAAACTCCCTAGTCGACCCTGAGGAGCTGCGTGGCTGGGCTCAGAGAGCGGTGTGCATCACCGGCAATGTAAATACCTCCCTCTCCATTGAGAGAAGAAAGGCCATACTTTTTAAGATCGAGCCTAAGCTCTCTAATTTGGCCCTTACTGAGGCAGGAAAGGATTCTCAGGGCCTTCTTTTTGGGGAATCCTTTATTAAGGACCTTGGCCGATACGTGGGTGCCTTCACCGCCCTGGATAGGGCACAGTCCTCTATGAAGCGCGTCTTCCACAGACGGGTCTCCACAAGGGCCGGCAGCTCCAGGGGCCGCCTGTCCGGCCGTACGTCCTTCCAGACTCGAGGAGGTTCGGGTCGAGGCTCCTTCGCATACCGCTCACAAGATTCCAGACAGACGCCATCCTTCTTCCCCACCCGTGGCCAGTCCTGGCGTTCCAGAGGTCCAAGAGGCTCCTTTACCCGACGCCCTCTCGGTAAGTCCCCCTCTGTGTTCTTCGGGTGTCTGGGTCGGGGGAAGACTTCGTCATTTTTCCCATGTCTGGTCAACCATTACATCGGACCCTTGGGTCCTCTCCACGGTACTGGGATTCCGGATAGAGCTCGTCTCCTCTCCGACTCTAATCCCGCGCCCCCATCAGTCTGTCCTCCCGGTGCACAAGCTATGCCTGCTACACCTGGAACTTCTTACCTTGTACGAAAAGGGGGCGATAGAGCGCGCTCCCTCCCCCTCTTTCGGGGTTGTCAGCAACATGTTTCTCGTGGCCAAAAAAGGCGGACAACTTCGCCCAGTCATCAACCTCCGCCCCTTAAATCGTTATGTTCGCTACCGCCACTTCAAAATGGAGGGCATTCACCTCCTCAGAGACATGCTCATCATCGACGACTGGATGGTCAAGCTAGACTTGAAGGACGCCTATCTCACCGTCCCGATAGCAGAATCCTCCAGGGACCTTCTACAATTCGTCTGGAGCGGGGAGACATGGAGATTTACCTGTCTCCCCTTCGGCCTATCATCAGCTCCTTGGTGCTTCACCAAACTGATGCGTCCGGTTGTCGCCTTCCTTCGCAGCAGGGGCATTCGCATGATCATTTATCTGGACGATATCCTCCTCATGGCTCAGGATCGCGGCCTCCTTCTGGACCACTTATCGACGACGATGCAACTTCTGTCCCGCCTGGGATTTCTTCTGAACCTGGAGAAATCGTGCCTCGTCCCGTCCCATTCCATGGAGTTTCTGGGGTTTCTAATCAACGCCTCCACGGAGTCCCTCAGCCTTCCTTCGGCCAAGGTCAGATCAGTTCGCAAAGAGCTCCGCAAGACTCTTTCTCTCCCGCAGGTCCCTCTACGTCAACTGGCTCGCGTCATAGGCCTCCTCTCATCCTCCATCCAGGCGGTCTTCCCGGCCCCGTTACACTATCGGGCCCTCCAACGCCTGAAAATTGCTCATCTTCAAGCTGGAGCCACGTACGAAGATCTGATCACTCTGGACAGGGAAACCAGGGACGAGATGACGTGGTGGATTCGCAACATGGAAGCCTGGAATGGCAAGGCGATTTTCGGACCCTACCCGGACTTCACTATAGAGTCGGACGCCAGCCTCTCGGGTTGGGGTGCCCACTGCAACGGTGTGACCACCGGGGGCCGTTGGTCGGCTGCGGAGTCTACCCTTCACATCAACTCGCTGGAACTCTTGGCCGGCTCCTTTGCGATCCGCAGTTTTGCGAAGGGCATGGCCAGGGCGTGCATCAGACTTCGGATGGACAATGTGTCGGCGGTCCGTTATGTCAACGCCATGGGCGGTACACGTTCGTCGGCCTTGTCTCAGTTGGCCAAGGACTTCTGGGGTTTCTGCCTGGACAGGGATATCAAGGTGGTGGCGGAGTATTTACCAGGACTGAACAATACACACGCGGATTGGTCATCGCGCTTTCTGATGGATTACAGCGATTGGAGATTAGACGTGGGAGTTTTCTCCTCCATTTCTTCTCACTGGGGTCCCATGTCTATAGACCTCTTCGCCTCTCGCCTGAACTCCCAGCTTCCCAGATTCTACAGCTGGAGACCGGACCCGTTAGCGGAGGCAGTGGATGCCTTCCTCCAGGATTGGTCCCTTCATCTGAACTACGCGTTCCCTCCGTTCTCGATGATCTCTCGAGTCCTGGCTCACCTACGCCTTCAACGAGCCGAGTTGGTCTTGCTGGTCCCATTCTGGGCGGCTCAGTCGTGGTTCCCTCAACTGATGGAGTGTTTGACCTTTCCCCCTCTTCTTCTGCCGACATTCCCGGACCTTCTGCTGGACCCGTCGGGCCATCAACATCCACTCGTTCTAGACGGATCGCTTCGGCTGCTAGCGTGCAGGGTCTCGGGGGTGCCTGGAATGTCCCTGGACTTTCGGCGGCAACTAGACGACTTTTGGAGGACGCGTGGGCTCCTGGAACGAGAAGATCCTACCGAGCTGCCTGGCGCTCCTGGTCTGATTGGTGCCTGGCGAAACACTTGGATCCCGTATCAGCCCCTGTAGCGGAGGTCTTACAATTCCTCACTTCGCTGTTTGAAGCCGGTAAGGCCTACCGCACTATCAATTTATTCCGTTCCGCTATCTCCGCATCCCATCAGGGTTTTGAGGGTCGCCCGGCTGGACAACATCCCCTGGTCTGCCGTCTACTTCGGGGGTCTCGTCTCGCCCGACCTCCTCGACCTCGTTTCTCATCTACTTGGGATGTTTCCCTCGTTCTCAATCTTTTTTCTTCCTGGCCTGCTAATGACCAGTTGTCGCTTCGTCAACTTTCGGCCAAGTTGGTTATGCTGTTTTGCCTTATTTCCTGCAAGCGGGTTTCTGATGTCCGCGCCTTGGACCATGACGCTAGGTCTTTCACTCCTGAGGGTGTTCTATTTAACATCTCCAGGCGCACCAAGACTAATATAAGATCAGTTTTCTATCCTAGCTTCCCGGACGTTCCTGCTCTCTGCCCGGTCCAATGCCTTCGTGAGTATGAGTCTCGCACGGCTTCTCACCGTCTTCTCTCCTCTCCGGAATTATTCCTCTCCTATTGTCGCCCTTTTGCACCTGTTTCTTGTACCACCTTGGCCAGATGGGTCAAGTGGGTCATGTCCTTGGCTGGAGTGGACACTGCGGTGTTCACGGCCCATTCTACCAGGGGCGCCTCCTCCACGTCTCTGGCTGTGTCGGGTGCTCGTTTGGAGGACATTTTGCGTTTGGCAGACTGGACCCGCGTCTCCACTTTCCGGGAGTTTTATTTCCGGCCTTTTCCTCATATTTTCTCTTCGGTAATTCAACAGCTTTAAACTTGCAATAGGAGCCTCCGTGTCATGTAATAAAATTGCATGATTTTCCTAACTTGTGACGTAAAGTCATGATTTTATTAAGGACACGGAGGCGAGTATTGCCCCTCCCTGGGTTCCCTCCCTTATGTTGGGTCTAGTGTTTCCTTTTCCAGGTCCCCTTTTTGGTAGTGGCTGTTTCTCTGCTAACTGTACTGTTATTTGTACTATTTTATATGTACTGATTGATTTATTACTGATTCACATGTACCTTTTTTCTAGCTTTGGACGGGACGTGTGGTCTTCCCTGTATTACCATTATTTGTTTCTATTTCCCTAGGTTGATTACTTACATCCTTTGAGGCATAGAGTCTACGGTGGATTCTCGGTTCCTGTGTTTGCGGTGGGATCGTTACCAGTTGGATGAGTCTGGTTTGGAGCACTCGCTGTTTTTCCTGTTACTTGTTCGGCTTCCGGAGTTCGTCATCAAAGAAAGAGGAGGAGTTATTATGATTCAGGACATTTATACTGGGTTAGGGGAGGGCTTGTTGCCATGTTACCCTGTGTGGTAAGGTTTTTTCTTTTGCTGCTAAAGTTTTCAGTAAAGAAAGAGAATGCAATACTCGCCTCCGTGTCCTTAATAAAATCATGACTTTACGTCACAAGTTAGGAAAATCATGCAATTATCTGTCAATACTCAAGTTAATAAGAATTTCAGTATTGATATACATCCAAAAATTCCCTCCATAACATTAATTACAAGTGATTATATTTCAGAATAGAAGTGTTTTTCACATTTTTAATATGAACTGTTCATGAGGAGGAGTGGAGTGTCTGCTGCATACATTACTATTCATAATCATTGAAATTAGTTTAAAGGGGTATTCCCATCAGGACATTTATGGCATATGCATAGGATATGTGGTAAATGTTGATAGATGTGAATCGTTCTCAACTCTGCGACCAGCTCCTATCTCAAGAATGGGGTCCCGTCATATGCTGCCGACATGTGTATATCTCTCCATTGGACTCTTGAAAATCACCAAGTAAGCACCTTGTTCCAGAGGTGGGATACACACCTATCAGACACTTATTGCATATTTAATATCCTCTGCATATTTCATGGCCACTGTAGAGATTGGACAACCCTTTTAAAGAAATAAAAGGAAAAAAGTTACTGTGCTAGTTTACCTCTATCCTTCTGAGCGTCCACCCAGTAATCTATCATTCAGTACTACTTCTTCTACTTCTTCCTGGCATCTGTTGGTGGCACTTTGTTAAATTGTCTACTTTATTGAACTTTTTCAGTAATAAAGTAAAGAATAAAGGAAATATGTATCTATCAAACAGTCAGTATATATATATATATGTACCATATATATGTGAGTGTGTGTGTTTGTGGTCAAGTATCAGTATAGAAGTATAAATATATCTCTAAGATAATTTGCAGAAGATACAAAGAAATAGATCAATTTAAGCACAGGCAGGAAAAGCTGAGGTCAGCTGTAAAATACAATCCTTTCAACAACCAACATCTGTCAACTTCATAAAATCAGGGATGACACATATAAATAAAAATGCTCATACAAGTGAAATGGGAATAAAAAAGAAAAAAAAAGGAAAGGTGAGAGGGAAGGAGTAGGAGAGGGGGGAAGGAAAGGATTGGTAAGGACAACCAGTCTTTCCGGGCACAGGTCACAGGAAGTGCGGGACCAATGGAACATGACTTTGGTCTGGGCTGTAACGTAGTCATCTCATGGAGATCAAATGGTGTAGAAATGGTCCAGCGTATTGTTAAGGTTAGACATGAAGTACTCCATACTATAGACATTCCTGAGCCAGATGTAGAGTTCGAATTGGGAAGGCATAAATATCTGCTTCCAGTGCAGGGCAATAAGGCATTTTGCAGTTGCGAGGAAATGGAGAAGCAGCCATGAACGCAATGTGCAAGCCGTTCTCATAGAAGCATTAAGCAAATAATAAAGCGGGTTCAATGGAGCAGCCATATCCAAAGTCAGTACCATTTCTTAGTTCTGTTGAACCAGTGCACAGGACCAAAAATCATGAAACAAGGAACCCATGTGTGTTTCACTTCGCTTGCATCTGTCCGTAACTGATGGATAAATTCTGTAACGTTTCTGGTATATGATACAAGAACATCATTGGTCCACATCTACTAATATCAGAGCACTTAGATTCTGGCATAAAGTGTGCCAAAATGTGGCATAATTTGGTGCAATTGGGTTCATCTATGTTTCGAGAAGTTATCTGTGCTGAGTCAAACAAGGAATGGGGGAGCCAAATGGGCGTGACCTGATGCAATATTTAGATCTGAAAAAGCTCCACAATTCTGGGATAAAATCTGGTCTCAAACTAAGCCAACCAATAGTTGTTATTGAGTTAAACAAAAGTGTCTCTCCCTGCACCACATACCTCACCCTGTCTGAGCCACTGTAATAAATGTGGTGCAGGTATAGACAGCTTGTCTAAGCTTACACCATCTATAGCAAGGTTCCTCAACTCCAGTCCTCAGGGCCCACCTACCGGTCATGTTTTCAGGATTTACTTAGTACTGAGCAGGTGATATAATTAGTGTCAGTGCATCAGGACTAACCACAGGTCTTCATTCTGTGGGATATTCTCAAATCATGACCGGTAGGTGGGCCCTGAGGACTGGAGTTGAGGAACACTGATCTATAGGATTAGTAAATCTACTTCCCTCATTTCTGTGGCACTTTTTAATGTAATCAGTTAGGGCTCATGCACACGAACGTGTGCCGGCCGTTCCGTGCATTGGGGACCGCAAGTGAATGGGTCTGTGATCCATGATGCGGGATTCACACGGCCGGTGCCCGTGTATTGTGGACCCGCTGTATGCTGGCCGCAATACGACCACGGCCGGCACACGGTCGTGTGCATGAGCCCTTAGAGAGAGGGAGATTTGTAGACTTTAAGTGAACTGGTTTCACAGCATAAGATCTGCATATTATGCTGGAGGACCTCTTGCCCATGGTCATATTATGGTTTTGTCTGTTGAGCCATATTATAGTTCCCATTCCAGTGTATGGGACCTATCATGTACCTCTGTATTCCTCTAATTTCATATGGAAGCTTTTTCTATAGGATTCCCTTCTTCTAAGGCAGAATATCTCCCACTAATCACACTATTTGGTTTAAATATTCCATGTAGCACTTCTATGTGGAAATTACTGGAGATTTTGAATGTGGTAAGCTTTTTGTGTGCATTAATGTTGGTAGGTAGTTTGCCATAGGAGGACTCTTGTGCATGCATACTTGGGGTGTAATTCTAAGAAACTACTGTGGAGTTACACTGTGCATTATTTTTCCCTCTGACCCTTGACATTCACTGCACTACGATGCGAGAGGAAACTTCATTGTAAAAAAAAGAACAATCAGGAAAGCATGAAAATGGATTGGTATGTCCTAAATGCCAGGCAGATTCTAATCTCGTAGGGACAAGAGTAGTCAGATTATAGCAGTGTATCTGCCGACCAGAGTCATGGTACAATAAGGTCGGTGTTAGTGAATGACTGTAAAAGAGACAAAGATGTGCAGGAGTGTACATTTGGAAAGTAGGGGGGGTGAGAGGGGTTAAATTGGTACATACATGATTTTCGGTTAGGTGTTGGTGTCCGAGAGCACACACACATCCAGTCAAGAAGTGGAGTACTTTCAAGTTTCCAGTTGAAGGATGATTCAGTGGAGTCTATCACTACAGTTGATGGGAATAGGGTCTTTCCAGGAGGTTGACTAAGTAGGAGTCATTTCATGAGTATACAGTAGGAGTCCCCACATAACTCAGTAACTATGAAAAATATATGGTAGTGGTTTAAATATGAGGACAATAATTATGACATAACATCAGCTGATGAATTCTCATGCTAGCATGGTACAGCTCAGGGACAATGAAGAGGAGGTGCTGAATTTGTATTAGCAAATGTAGACCTCCAAAAATCCTGTAGCCCATCTAAGGGATAGTTCGCACGGCAGCTTTTATCTTTGGCAAAATCAGCCACATATTCAGCCAGCATATTCAACCCTGAAAACAATCGGGGATGTTTACTGTGTGGTGAGCTATGACTTTCGGTGTGGAATCTATGCCAAAATCCACGGCCAAAAAACTCTATGTGAACTAGCCTCTACAAGACTACAAAAAAAGCACTAGAACTCAAAAAGCAAATGTTATATGCGTGGAAAAGTGAAAAGGAAGGGCTCTGAGGAGATGATGTACAGGAGTACGTGACTGTTAATAATATCATAAGTCATAACCAGCACAGGTTTATCAAGGACAGAAGTTGTCAGACTAACCTGATTTGTTTTTATGAGGAGGTGAGTAGAAGCCTGGACAGAGGGGAGGCTGAGGATGTAGTGTTTCTGGATTTTGCAAAGCCTTTTGATACTGTCCCTCATTGACATCTAATAGGTAAAGTAAGGTCTATAGGCTTGGAAATCATAGTTTGTAGTTGGATTGAAAACTGGCAGAAGGACCATGTCCCGAGAGTTGTGGTCAATGATTCCTATTAAGAATCGTCCTGGGTTATAAGTGGTGTACCCCAAGGTTCATTGCTGGGTCCCCTATTATTAAAAGGGTTGTCCGAGACTTTACAACTGATGACGTATCCTCTGGATTGGTGGGGGTCCAACACCTTGCCAATCAGCTATTTCAGAAGGCACTGGCGTTCGCAGTAGCACTGCTGCCTTCTCTCTGTGCACTAAGCACTGTGCTGTCCATTTGATAGCTGCTGTGCTTGGTATCACAGCTCAGCCTCATTCACTTGAATAGGGTCGAGCTGCGTCGTAGGCCATGTGATCTTTGAAAGTGAAATTACATGGCCTAGACCAGGGATGGGCAAACTGCGGCTCTCCAGCTGTTGTAAAACTACAACTCCCAGCATGCCCAGTCTGCCTACAGCTATCAGCCTACAGCAGGGCATCTTGGAAGTTGAAGTTTTACAACAGCTGGAGAGCCGCAGTTTGCCCAATGCCCATCCCTGGCCTAGACTAAGCTGAGACAAGGCTGGGGCACTAGTGTCATTACCGGTGCTTTCTCAAACAGCTAATCAGCAGGGGTCTTCTCGGTCGTGTCAGACCCTCACAGATCAGATACTGATGACCTATCCAGAGGAGAGGTCATCAGTAGAAAAGTCTCAGAAAACCCCTTTAACTTATTCATTAATACTATAGACGATGAGATTAATAGCACTGTTTCTACTGCTACGTATGCAGTGCTGTGCAGTCTATGGAAGATGTCCATAAACTACAAGCTGACTTGTACACTCTGGGTGTTTGGGCATCCACTTGGCAAATGAGGTCCAATGTGGTTAAATGTAAAGTTATACATCTTGGTACAAATCATTCACATGCATCATATGTGCTATGGCAAGTAACGCTGGGAGAGTTTGCTGTAGAGAAGGATTTGGATGCACTAGCGAGTGATGATAATGTCGGTAAAGCGCTACGGAATATGTCAGCGCTACATTAGTGAGTAAAGTAAATAAATACTCATAACACCTTGCAGTGTTAATCAGCAGTTTTTAAAGCTAGCAGGAAATTGTCATGTATTAAACGAGGTATGGACTCACGGAACAGGGATGTAATACCACTATAAAAAACGTTAATGAAGCCTCTTCTAGAATATGCCATAAAGTTCTGGACACCAGTCCATAGAAAGTATGCCCGGGAGTGGGAAAAAGTAAAAGTAAAAGAAGTGCAACTTCACTGATAAGGGGCCTGACAAAGTTATGGGGAAAGATTAGAGGAATTAAACTTATAGGGGGTCATTTATTATACTGAGATACGTCTATCTTAGGTGTATGTCAGGGGCACGCCAGGTCTAGAATTGTGGCCGTGGCATGGTCGGGGAAGGGGATGGGCTGGCAGGCTTGTCTCATTTACCATGGTGTAGAAAAAGGTCTAAGTGTAAGACAGCTCGGAAGTTGTCTTACATTTAGAACTTGTGCTGGATGCACTGAAGTTATGTAGAGACCTGCGCCTCTTCATAACTTCGGGGGATCCTCCGCCAACGATGGGGCTTTAAAACTTCGGTCTTAATAAAAGTGCCCCATAGTCTTGAGAAGAGACATCTAATGGGGGACATGTAAAATCCCCACAAAAAACAAGGGGCACTGCCTCCTTCTGGAGAAGCAAAAGTTCAGTCTCCATAGTTGACAAGGTTTCTTTGCTATAAGAGCTATACATTTGTGGAAGAGTCTACGTCAGGAGTTGGTTATAGCAGGAATAACTGACATGTTTTAAAAAAGGCATGCATGAATTCTTAGAATTAAAGGGGTCATCCCATGACTAATGGGAAAAATGAAAACCAGACATCATATAGTACAAAGATCAGCAAACTTTGGCACTCCAGCTGCTGTGACACTACAACTCCCAGCATGCACACTTACAAGGCTGTTCTTGTAATTCCCATAAAAGTGAAAACAGGATTCTGGAAGTTGTACTCTCAGAACAGCTGGAGGTTGCTGGTCACTGATATAATACATGACAATCTGCTTCTAACAAAGCTAGAACCAGCCCTGTATCACACATGGATTTAGAGATCTCCTCATTCCTTGCCCCACTAGATTTATATCAAGCCGACAGCTCAAGGGGAGTGTCTTTTCTGCCTCAGCTCAGGGGGCGTGTCCATGCTCTCCCTATCACAGCTCAGGGGGCAGTTGAATGATGAAACTGAGCATGTGCGGCCTTCTCTGTGAGCAATTCAAAGAACGAAAAAACAAAGAGCAGATGGCGATATACAGATACAATTTATTGGATAACTCAGTGGCTATACTGAATTTTTAATTACATGCAAATACAAAAGTATTCAGATCCAGATGCTGGTTTGAAAACTGTAGGATATTTTTTGTGGGACAACCCTCTTAATGCTTATGAAAATGGGTAGAATGAGGGTTTCACACTTCCCTTCCCATAATTCACCTTCCCTCTCAACCTCTGGTTGAAATTGATGGACTTACTTTTTTTAACAGTATTAACTATGTAACATGGCAATTGGACCTGCTTATGCATAAAAGTGTAGGGTCATAAGGATCTAAAATACCCCCGGTACTAAAGTATTAATGCGTGCCTTTTTTTACTGCACAGTGAGACTTAGATTGGTTCATTGCGTTAAAGGCATACTCCAGGATTGACCTATTTGTTAATTCTGTGAAAGGAAGCATACTTACCTGTTCCTAGCTTCTCAGTTCCTGCTCTGTGGGTCTCTGACTGTCTTCACTGCGCTTTGGTGTCCACATGTATGCTTCCCTTCATAGGCACAGGGAGTGGGGTTGGAATTTAAACAAGTCAATCCTTGCCATCCTCTTTATGTTACCACTTGTTTAGTGTATTGGATGAATAGAACAAACAAACATGGCATTCGCCCTTTAAATTTGTCTCAAGTCTGCAAATTCAAATCAACCTAAAGGAAAAAGTAAAAGTGAAGTAGTGACAGGAGTGCCCCTGGTGACTGTATCGGTTATATCTTCTATCAGTACCATTCAGATGAGTCAGGTACAACCCAAGTTTGTCTGTTGCGCTTGGAATAAGTGATTTATGACCTTCTTTTATATCCTTTGGTTGATGTTTAGCTGAACTTGCCTTGTCTTTAAGATATGTACAGCCAAGTATAAGAAGCTCAGAGCAGCAGAGTCCACCTCCACTTTGTAAAACATTTTTAAACTACTTTTCAGCATTACTGTAGATCTGCCTATTGAACGACACTGACTTCCTCTGGAGACAAAAAGAAATCAGAGTGGCATTGTCTTATAATCTGACGTCTCTCAGAAGAGAGCTCTGGACTGTCAGATATAGCACGAGAAAGGCAAGGAGCAACAGGGAGTAGAAGAGAAAAGTGTCTCCAGAAAGTTGAGGACAAAATGGATATAACAGAAATGACGGAACAGACGTCGGTGACTCCAAATGTAACTAAGCCTCCTTTCAACCCAATCTGCAGAACCAGACAAGCACCATACACATATGAAATTCTTCAACGTAAGTAGAAATCACTCTACTTTGGTGATTTAAACATAATACAGCCGTAATAATTGTATTTTTGAGTATATTGTAGGATTTGTAAGTAATGCACTAGTATTACCACCAGGTGACTAGAACACTTTAGGGATATTCTGTTCCCATAAGGAAGCAACTGATGTTATCAGTAGACGAGTCATTAAGACAGGTAGAATAGCTTATCTCAGCTACAGAGAGTTCAAATGTACACATGTGAATGCAGAATACATGTATATCGGAAAGAAAACTGTATAAAAACTGTGTAATGTTTCTGGGTTTACTGGAATAAGGAGAAGGACTAATAAGGAGAAGGACTGTTCAAAAATAGTGGCTTTGTCAGGCTATGTTGATGTGGCAAAATCAACAGCAGAAAAATCTGTGAAGATAAATCACAGAATCGGCAACTGAAAACAAGTTGTTTATTGTGGTGGTTTTGTCATTTGACATCTGTGTAAGACTCCGTTAACATTTGAAAAAAAAAGCTTCTGCTCATAACAGACACCAAAATGATGTCCCATATTTGTCATTTGACAGCTTCCAAAACAACCCTTCAGACCCCCTTGATGTATAAAGGGCTCCCTTGCGGTTCTGTCCTAGTTTACATCATGGTTTTTGTTGTGTTGACACCAGTATTAGTGTACATAGAGCACTATTGTTGTCCTCAAATGTCATGAAATTGACAGAGCCTCCAAGACAAATGGAAATATAGCCTGGAACTAATTCTTGATCATTTTCACAATGGATAATATCTGGGTGCCAATGTGAGAACAGGGTGCACAAATTACATTTACTACTATACCATATAATAGGTTCTTCTTGAGGTGATTATTAGGATCATTCTAATGATCATTCCGATGCTTTGAATACCCTGAAGGCCAAAAGTTAGGGAAGAGTTGAGAAAAAGAGGATGTGAAGTTGTGCCACGGTATGTTCATGTGAATAATACTTATTGACTGCACATTAGATTAATTACAGGAGATCCAACTAACTCTAATGTTTGCGGGTGCAGCATGGTTGTCCAATTACATCTGCCACCAGGTGAAACAAAATATGAACTGTTAGAACTTGACATGCTAAACCTTGTGTTCTCCAAGGAGATAAGTTCTGCTAAAGGTTCCTTAAAGTATAAGTGTCAGGTTAAACATTGTTTTAGATCTGTATACAACTTATGAACAAAGGGGTAACAATGTTTTGAACTTTTGACTTTCAGGCTCCATATCTCGTCATCCTCTACAGCTTCAAACATGAGACTAACATCATTTTATTATCATCTTGGTTATCTCATACATAAATTGGACCTGCAACTATTTAGCTTATGATTAGTTATGCAGATTCTTGTCGTGTAACTACATTGTTACTGTTTTGCTCCTAAAATTCAAAATTTACATTTTTATTATTTTGTTAGTATTTTGTAAATTCACCTTTGGCTTTCAACACTGCCTGAATCCTTCTGGGCTTGCTCTCAATCAGATTCAAGCATGTCTCGACCGAAATCAGTTCACAGGTCTCTTCTACTCATTCCCAGTGTTGGTGCATACTGTTCAACTCATTTGTGTACGAATACAGCCTGTTCTGCAACTCTGCCAACAAGTGTTCGATTGGGTTGAAGTCTGGGGACTGTGGGGGCCAATCCAGCACCTCTACTTCATTGTCATTGAACCAATCTCGATGCTTTGGGTCGTTGTCCTGCTAGAACACTATGTCGTCCTTTTCATACCCATAGTACTCGAGTGTATGAAGTAACTCGTCTTTTAGGATACTCACATTTAGCTCTGCATTGAGTCCACCATCGATCCTGGTCAAGTATCCAATGCCTTTGGCTGTGAAACAATCCCATATCATCAGGCTTCCTCCACCGAACTTGATGGTTCCTTCAATTTCTCGATCCATTAGCACCCTTTTCCCTTTGTTCTTCCAGACTCATTTGCACCCATCAGAGCCCAGTCTATTGACTTTCGTCTCAACGGTCCAAATTACCCATTTCCAATCTTCTACTGTCCACTGTTCATACATTTTTGCAAACTCGAGCCAATGCTTCTTATGATGATATTGAGGCTTCTTCACCTTTTTCGGGCCACAATTCCAGACTTGTGTAATGCATGTCGCACGGTGCTTGCATGGACGTCTGTGATCTCACTATTACAAGGCATGCGAACCGCCTCAACTGCCTTGTCACGCCAGACCTTATAGACCTTGTGATGAGCCGACCTGTTGACTCTGATATTTTGCCCCGACGTCCACTTCTTGGCTTTGGAATGGATGGACTTCATTTCATATTCTTCCAGCTGTCATGGCACTCACATGATGCAGTTTGGCAATTTTCTTGGTCGAGATTCGCTTTTCTTGAAATCTTCTTCATGGCTTGGGAATCAACCTAATAACACACTGAACTATTAGAGAATGTGAGAACAGGTTGTAATTTGTAGTATACAAGAAGAAGATTGTTCCACACACCAGGAGCAAAACAGGAACAATGCAGTTACATGACAACTTAAGAAGCCACATAACTAATCATATGCTAAATAGTTGCAAGTCCAATTTATGCATGAAATAGCCAAGATGATTGTCTATAAAATTATGGTAGTCTCACATTCGAAGCTGTAGTGGATGGTGAGATATAGTATGCACTATCAAGCATTCAGTGGTAAGGTACCCTTATTTATGCAATCATTATGTACCACCTTAGGAAAGCTTTATACAAAAATCCAGATGAAGCTGCAAGGTGGGACATTTTCCTCTGTCCCTTTCAACTAGTCTTAAATGAAAAAAATATCTAGCTTTTTGTATACACAGCTTATTTGCAGACCTATTTGTTTCCATGACTACAAAACAAATTTGTTTTCCTTCCAGATGACCCTATCCCACCCCAATACTCCAATTTCTACTCTTTGTAGGTTTGCAAGAAGAGTGTGCAGATTACTGACAGGGTTTGTTTGTACTCAGTCACCATGAAGACATATATGGGGTCATTTATCAAACTGGTGTAAAGTACAACTGGTTTAGTTGCCCATAGCAACCAATCATATTCCACCTTTCATTTTCAAAGGAGCAGTAGAAAATGAAAGGTGGAATCTGATTGGTTGCTATGGGCAACTAAGCCGGTTCTACTTTACACCAGTTTGATAAATAACCCCAATAGTTTAGGGATAGCAGCTGTAGGCTCAGACCAGTAGGCTGCTTTTTTTTAATAATACTAAATATAAAATGTCCTAATTTTTTATTTTATATTAGATGAATAAATAAAATGAAGGTAGATGTGTACATATTTTATTAAAGCTAGACCTCATCAATCCTCTCTGTATCTGAGGTGTCTTCACCCTGTCTGGATCACCCACTAAATGATTACAATAATTCAGGCTTCATATCATATTTAAAGGGGCTGTCTCACTTCAGCATTTATTATGTAGACACAGTTAATGCAAACCACTTACTAATGTATTGTAAATATCCATATTGCTTCCTTTGCTGGCTAGATTCAGTTTTCCATCACATTATACACTGCTCTTTTCATGGTTACGACCATGCTGTAATCTAACAGCGGTGGCCGTGCTTGTACACTATAGGAAAATGCACCTGTCTAAGTGTGCTCCCATGGTCCCGGGCACCAGAGAGACCAGCACTTTTTCCTATAGTGTGCAAGCACAACCACCACTGATGGGTTGCAGGGTGGTCGTAACTAGTGTTGAGTGAGCATGCTCGGCCAAAACCTGATCCGTGTGCTCGAACCCGATGCTCGAGTCTCCTCCCCTACTAGATATCTCAGGTAGTCAACTGTCCGTCCAAGCAGCAAAGCATGAGGTGAAACGCATTCTTTGTATCTGAATAACATTCTGAAGAAAAGGTACATCTGAGCCTTTTTACATCATATCTATTTTTATGGACCATGGTGGTATAACCTGGCTATCTCCTGTAAATAATTATATATGTACAGCTGGTATAAGTTATATATCTCCTTGTATACGACCTGGGAATCCAAGATGCATCCAGACATCGTCCCCATGTTGTTCCCGAACCATTTCAGTGGTGTTTCCATCAAGTTCTGACCTTTTCCTGTAAACCAGACACCCTCCCCTCTTCAAACCTGGTTTAATGCTCTGGTTCTCCCACTGACTTCCATTGTACTACATCCTGATGTGTTCGGCCCGAGCACCTGAGCACCAGAACACTTGGGTGCTCGATCAACATTAGTCGTAACCATGGAAACAAGTAGTGTATAATGTGATAGAAAAATAATCCAGCCAGCAAAGGAAGCAATATGGACAATCACAATACATTAGTAAGTGCCTTGTATTAACTTTCTCTACATGATAAATGCCACTTACTAAAGTGAGACAACCCCTTTAATTCTCAGTGATCATGACTGAAGCTAAAGCTAAAACCCAATATAATCTGTGACACTTATAAATATATATATATATATATATATATATATATAATAAGTTCCAGGTGTAGTGTAGGCTATAACCTTGGGGCGCTCATCACATACAGGTTTAGTACAGAAGTCATTTATGGGTTAATACATTTCATTCTGCATTGGCACTGATTTAGCATAGAAGAGAAGGTAAATAACCTGTGATGACAGAACGCACTGCTGCCACACCTCTTTATGGCGTTCCTCAGCTTTATTAAAGGTGATTGACACATGTAAAACTCAACTTTAACCTTTCTCATACTTCTCACTCAGTCAGCAGCTATTACTCATGATAAATATTCAGAGTTTACGATACAGTCAGTGCTGCCATGTGTCCAGCACTCTGCGATATTGTCAATCTATGTGGAAAAGTATAACTTAAAGTGTATTAAAGAAATATGTTCCTAAATGTTATTTTTTTTTTTCTTCTTGATACCACATATGAGTATATGACAGGGCTGATGAACTCCGACTGCACATAAATATAGGTATATTTTATATATTGCCAGCTAGCGATCAGTTGATTACTGACAAGAGCGGCATAGGCAATATTCGTGATCTCCAGTCTTTATTTTCGCGATTGCGCAAATCGACACTAATGATGTGCATATTTTTGCGCAATAAATGCAACCTCACATTTTATCAGGTCTGAGTAGATATTACTGATTGGTGCACTTAATCCCTATCACAGCACAGTAATTCCTATCACACTACCTAACACCCTGCACTGGAACCTATCAGCTACATTATATCACTATATCATCTAACCTACACTGACTATCTCCCACTAACTATCTGTATTATATATATGAGCTAACTATCTAATGTAATTGGATAAGGAATAGAATCCAGATGAAAGCACAGAGCACAGCAATAACACTGCTCTCTCTCTCAGAACTGCAAAAAAACCAGGAGAAAATGGCTGCTGGGGAGGTTCTTAAATAGTAAGGGGTAGGCAACTTTCCTATTGGTTGCTAGGGATCTTACTAAGTCATGACAAAGACATTGCAGCCTTCTTATTGGCCCACAAGCAGGAAGGGATTACGACTATATAGCACTATATTCTACATATTCGCGAATTCTCGAAGTAGTGATATTCGCGATAAAAATTTAGGATTAGAATATTCGCCATCAACACTAGAGTTGTTATGTTGGATAATGAATTACTGCCAATCTCTAAGAATTCTATAATTTGGTTCTTTGTGCTGGAAAACTTAGTTTTCATGTCTGAAAATCATTTCACATCTGAAAATATGTATTGGATGGATTCTATACCATTGATTCAAGCTTTTGTGATTTACTGTACAGCTTAGCATTTTCCCAACTTGAAAACCCCTTTTCCAATGCAAGCCGCCCAATCAGCTAATCGCTGGGGGTTCAGCGCCTATTCAAATACTTCTCCACTGTGGCCAATAGAGATGGGTCCCAAGGGGGGACCCTATATCCATGATTTCCATGTGCCTTAATAGAGAAATCTCCATGCAGGTTTATCTATGTATGTATATTTCTGTCTGCCTGTCTATGTTTAAACTTTATGCACAATGAGGGGAACTTATCAATGCAGTTTATTAAAAAGTTGGCCATAATTTGTGACTTTTTTGGACTTTTTCAGATTTACTATAACTCACACCGGATACTGGTGGTATCAGCCTCTTAATAAATTAGGCACATCTTACTCCAGCACACAGGGCATCAAAACGGACCTATGGGAATGCCAGTGTTGATAAATGCCATATATAAATGCCTTTTACTTAGCAATTTTTGTTTCAGTCTGGAGAAAAAGTACTTTCAATACATATGCAAATGAGCAGTTAAGTGCACTGAGGTCAGACCTAAGTCACTCTCGCCCTTGCTCTTTCTGCTTTCTCTGCAGGATCTCCTTATACTCCTTCATTGATAGGGACAGGTTCCTAAATAGTCATCATGCTTTGCTGTGTCAAGCAACAAGCAGAGGGAGGGGCTGCTAGAAGAAGCAGGAGGAGCACTAAGTGAAAGGTACCATTACCATTACATTCAGCTGAGCTCGCAGTGAATGTCCTGGTGACAGATTCCCTTTAAGAAAAGACAATGGGCTTAATTTATATAACCATATTCACCATCTTGAGCGGTTGATGACCCTGGTGCATGCACTGGGACAGATATTGGTGCACCACCACCTTGCCCTCTGTGCACCGGTATTTGTTTAATGAAGGGCAACCTCTCTTACAGTATTTCTGGCATGCGGTCATTAGAGATCAAGTGAGGAACTTGTCAACTCTAAAATAAAGTGTGCAAAATATTTGGGCATATTCATAAAACTACCCCCCCCCACACACACACACACCTTATAACTGGACAGTAGGGCAAGTGTGCCATCCTTTGTTTGCTAATGTTATAATGATTGCTAAACGGGAGGAACCATGTGCTAGTCAAGAGGAAGGGAGAGTTGGCCAATATGTTTCCATCTTCACCAGGCCCCATGCCAGCTGCATGGTCTGCTTCTGTGGTATATACACCTTTGGATGATGCTCATCCTCACTTTATACCTTCAGGATACCCACCACATCCTTCTATTGTCGACTTGTTGTTTGCATACGGTATTCCTATATAATTATGCAGTCTGCAAAATGTTACAGTAACATCTTACAAGGTAATAAAATGATCACCGAGAGAATGACCTCTCTCCAGCTCAGGGCTGTAGGTAAGCAATCACATTCTAGCTAGTAAAACGTCTTGACTGTGCAGCTTGGATACAAGTTGGATCATTTTAGCACCGTGCTGACAATCATTTTTATCATTTGTTCCTCCAGAGCTGGACGTCACTGGAATGCTGCTGTTTGCTATTTTAACATTTATGACACTGGTCAATGTGCTGGTGTTCCTAGAAGAAGTATACTACATGTACAGGAAACTACCCGGAACCAAAAAGGAAATCATTATCTGGGTGAACGCTGCGGCACCAGTATGTAAAACTGAATATATTGTATAATGTTATATAGATTCTATAATGTGTGCCAGCTTTAAAGTGACATTCCAGTCAAAAGGGGTATTTAAAAAAAACTCAATATAGTTTTCATATATTCATAGAAAACCTTTATTTTTATTTATTTTTATTTCTGGTTGTTTTTATATAGAGATCTCATTGCTATTTTAAAGCTGCCGGCAGGGAAAGATGCTATCTGTCAGTAAAATTGTAGATTAGTAGAATTAGGATAACAGTATGACTGTTCTATCGTTCTCTTGATAGGCCAAGATAAAGATTTTGACAGAAGAGCATTGCATGTATCAGAATAATGAGTGATCTCTAATTTAGCTGCTCATTCCCCCTTCCCTCTCTGGCTGAGGTGAATGAGTCTGACCGAGAAAGTCAAGCAAATCTGTCTGTTGTGCTAAAAGGCCAAACAAAGGAGGAAATAAAGAGCTAGGAGAGGAAATATATGCGCATTTATTTGTTAAAAAATAAATATATATACACTGATGAGCAAAAGGATACTTTTGACTTTTTTTGACTTTCAGGCTCCATATCTCACCATCCACTACAGTGAGAACGGGACACTACCATTTATATATATATATACACACACACACACATACACACACACAGTATACACTGTATATATTTACATATAGGTTCAGGCATGGCTTTAAAATACAGCCTAATCCCATCATAACATATGATTTTTCTATATTGAACTAGAAACAGTGCTGTGGCCTTTTATCCAAGCAGGGAACTAGTGGTAGCTGTTTGAAATTTGTGTATTCATTGCACTTTTGTTAGTTTTGTCTGTTGGCTCTGTATTCCCATCCCACTCCAGAAACGTACTGAAATGTGACCTGACTTTCTACGCAATTGTCCACGGTGCTTGTTTTGTTTGAGCAAAACAAAAATTCTCATTTACACGGAACGATTTTAAAAACCACGAATGAATTGAATGTTACCATTCCCATTGTCAAAATGCTGTGCCCCTGGGCCCTGACCAATCACTGCTCACAGTGTCAGAAGTGAAGGAGCATGCTCCATTACCGAGGGGAATAGTAACATCCAGGTGTCAATTTACTTCCATATGAGGAGTAATAGAGCAACGACACAGTGCCGAGTTCTAGTAAAAATTCGCCAGCATTGTTATTTCATGAGGAACGCAATAATTTATGAAACCAGTCTCATCAGGAGAGAGGACGTTGTCATTGTGATGTAACCGGAAGAAAAAAATATTAAATCACTACATTTAACAATAATAAAAAAAAACACTTAGGCTAGTTTCAAATCTGCGTTTTCTTTTCCGGTATTGAGATCCCTCAATAAGGGAGAAAAACGCTTCAGTTTTGTCCCTATTCATTGTCAAAGGGGACAAAACTGAACTGAACAGAAAAGAGTGCACCAGAATGCATTCCGTTCTGTTTGGTTGCGTTTCCATACCAGCATGGAGCAAAACAGATTTGGCCTGACACACAATGTAAGTCAATGGTGCCGGATCCAATTTCTCGGACACGATAGAAAACGGATCCGGCACCCATTGACTTACAATGGTTTTAATGCTGGATCCGTCGTTGCTATTTTAAAGATAATACAACCGGATCCATTCATAACGGATGTATCCGTATGTATTATCTAAAACTGAAGCGTTTTTGCTCATCCCTGCAGGATCAGGCAAAAACGCAAGTGAAAGTAGCCTTACACGTCCGTGTTTTAAGTCTATTCTCTTCTTTTACAGGTAATGGCAATAACAAGCTGTGTTGGAATGTGGATTCCTAGGAGCACAATGTTTACAGATTTTACTGCCTCTGTGTAGGTATTAGAAGCTCGGTCACTTACATGTACAGAAATACTTAAAGGGGTTGGCCACTATTACTGAAGATCAAATACATGTAACTAGTAAGGGGCATTATTGAGCCATGTGCGCCAATGTCTGATGCCTTAATATGCCAAGCAGAGCTTAGGATGCAGTGTGCAGTGGCTATTTCCCTCTGCAACGTTCCCTGCTACAACGGCTGGGATCAGTTACCTCCGCTGTTGACATTGGCACCTAGGTGGATTATAAGAGGGAGGAGGTTCCCTCTGTAAGACCATCATTGCCTTTTCAATGCGATCACAGAGTGCTGATGGTATGCCATATCGTAAGTAAAAGTATCGTAAGTAAGCCTTTTTTGCCGTTCATGGCCGCATGAATCCAAGATGGCTGAGGCTATTTATAGGGGTGTGATACCACAGGGCTGGCTGCATGCATGGCATTATGGGTGATCCCTCATTCCCAGAGTTCCTTGCTCCATGTCCTAACATGTGCAGGAGCCATTTTAGGAAAAAATGCGTTTCGTTACCACAAAGCATAAGGAAATTCGGATTCGGTGCACATTGAATAATTCCTGAAATTCGGATCGAATTCCATTTCGTCAGCTTCAATATGTATTCTCAAAACGGCCCCCAAAAAAACTACAATTATCCTGCAAAAATATAGCTCTCATACAGCTACATACATCAACTGAAAACTAAAATTGCTATGGGTCTTAGTATATTATTTATATTGCAAGGCGAATGGTATAAAAATATATCCTCCCAAAAATGGCAAAATAATGAATTAAAAAATATTGAAAATGTTATATGTAATATACACTTCAATTTTAGTGTCTGTTTGTTGCAGCTGAATCTAATATACAATATCAAGGGGCACATTTATCAAAAATGGAAAAAAAAACTGTCTTTGTTGCTGAGAGCAACCAATCACGATTCAGCTTTCATTTTACCAGAGCAGTTTAAGAAATGAAAGCTGAGCTCTGATTGGTTGCTATGGGCAACAAATATAGTTTTTCTATGAGACAGTTTTATAAAGGAAGAAAACATAAAGGTCTCCAATATTGAAAAATTAGTTACCCAGATTGAAACGTCACTGAGGCAAGCAAAATATGGGCTGCCATTGATCATGTGACACTCTAGGCACCAACAGAGGTCAAATCATTATTTCAGGTGCCATTTTCTCTCATGTCATGATATAACTGGGGCAAAGTGGGCACAATATTCAACATTATCTCTTCTCTCTTAGGTTTCTGGCTGTACTTATACACAAATTTCAGCTAATGCTGATAAGTGAAAGTGGTGGTAAAAAAGAATTCCTAAAGAAATATGCAGATGCAAAGCTTCAGCTCCACACAGGTCCATTGTGCTGCTGCTGTGTGTGCTTTCCAAGGAAAAATATTCACAGGTTGGTCTACACGCAATTTATGATATCATCAAACTGTGCTATGGTATATATGGTGTATTATCGTGAGATGGAAAGTTCGGGAAAAAAAATACTTAAAGGGTTTATCCCATGATTACCACATCAGCCCCCCTAGCTTAAACACCCTTAATGACCAGGCCACTTTTTACAATTCCGCACTACACTACTTTCACCGTTTATTGCTCCGTCATGCAACTTACCACCCAAATGAATTTTATCTCCTTTTCTTCTCACTAATAGAGCTTTCATTTGGTGGTATTTCATTGTTGCTGCCATTTTTACTTTTTTTGCTATTAATAAAAATTTAACGACATTTTTGCAAAAAAATGACATTTTTCACTTTCTGTTGTAAAATTTTTCAAAAAAACTACATTTCTATATAAATTTTTCTCTAAATTTATTGTTCTACATGTCTTTGATAAAAAAATCCAATAAGTGTATATTTATTGGTTTGGGTAAACGTTATAGCGTTTACAAACTATGGTGCAAAAAGTGAATTTCTGCATTTTGAAGCAGCTCTGACTTTCTGAGCACCTGTCATGTTTCTTCAGGTGCTAGAATGTCAGGATAGTATAATACTCCCAAATGACACCATTTTAGAAAGAAGACACCCCAAAGTATTCACGGAAGGGCATGGTGAGTTCATGTATCATTTCATTTTTTTCACAAGTTAGCGGAAAATGACACTTTCTGAGGAAAAAAATAATAATAAAGTTTCCATTTCTGCTAACTTCTGGCAAAAAAATAAAAATCTCCCACGGACTCACTATGCCCCTTAGTAAATACCTTGGGGTGTCTGCTTTCCGAAATGGGGTCATTTGTGGGGTGTGTTTACTGTTCTGGCATTTTGGGCGGGGCTAAATTGTGAGCAGCCATGTAAAAGCTAAAGGTACTCGTTGGAATTTGGGCCTCTTTGCGCACCCAGGCTACAAAAAAGTGTCACTTATGTGGTATCGCCGTACTCAGGAGAAGTAGGGCAATGTGTTTTGGGGTGTATTTTTACATATACCCATGTTGGGTGAGAGAAATATCTCTGTAAACTGACAACTTTGTATAAAAAATTGTCGTTTACAGAGATATTTCTCACACAAAGTATGGGTATATATAAAAATACACCCCAAAACACATTGCCCTACTTCTCCTGAGTACGGTGATACCACATGAGTGACACTTTTTGCAGCCTGGGTGCAAAGGCCCTAATTCCAATGAGTACCTTTAGGATTTCACAGGGCATTTTTACGCATTTGGATTCCAGACTTCTTCTCTCGCTTTAGGGGCCCCTAAAATGCCAGGACAGTATAAATACCTCACATGTGACCCCATTTTAGAAAGAAGACACCCCAAGGTATTCTGTGAGGGGTATGGTGAGTTCATGTAAAATTTTATTTTTTGTCACAAGTTGGACTTTTACCAAGTGGAATATGAGACTTTGTAAAAAACAAAATAAAAAAAATAAAAATATATCAATTTCCGCTAACTTGTGCCAAAAAAAAAAAATTTCTGTGAACTCACCATGCCCCTCACGGAATACCTTGGGGTGTCTTCTTTCCAAAATGGGGTCACTTGTGGGGTATTTATACTGCCCTGGCATTTTAGGGAACCTAAAGCGTGAGAATCCAAATGCCTAAAAATGCCCTGTGAAATCCTAAAGGTACTCATTGGTTTTAGGGCCCCTTTGCGCATCTTGGCTGCAAAAAAGTGTCACTCATGTGGTATCGCCGTACTCAGGAGAAGTAGGGCAATGTGTTTTGGGGTGTATTTTTATATATACCCATACTGTGTGTGAGAAATATCGCTGTAAACGACAAATTTTAAATTTTTTTATACAAAGTTGTCAGTTTACAGAGATATTTCTCTCACCCAACATGGGTATATGTAAAAATACACCCCAAAACACATTGCCCTACTTCTCCTGAATACAGCGATACCACATGTGTGCCACTTTTTTGCAGCCAAGATGCGCAAAGGGGCCCAAATTCCCATGAGTACCTTTTAGGAGGGCATTTTTACGCATTTTTCTTCTCACGCTTTAGGGCCCCTAAAATGCCAGGGCAGTATAAATACCCCACATGTGACCCCATTTTGGAAAGAAGACACCCCAAGGTATTCCATGAAGGGCATGGCGAGTTCATAGAAAAAAAAATGTTTGGCACAAGTTAGTGGAAATTGATTTTTTATTGTTTTTTTCTCACAAAGTCTCCCTTTCCGCTAACTTTTGACAAAAATTAAATTTTTCATGGACTCACTATGCCCCTCAGCGAATACCTTGGGGTGTCTTCTTTCCAAAATGGGGTCACATGTGGCGTATTTATACTGCCCTGGCATGTTAGGGGCCCTAAAGCGTGAGAAGAAAAATGCGTAAAAATGACCTCCTAAAAGTTACTCATGGGAATTTGGGCCCCTTTGCGCATCTTGGCTGCAAAAAAGTGTCACACATGTGGTATCGCCGTACTCAGGAGAAGTAGGGCAATGTGTTTTGGGGTGTATTTTTACATATACCCATGCTGGGTGAGAGAAATATCTCTGTAAATTGACAACTTTGAATAAATTTTTTTTAAAAGTTGTCATTTACAGAGATATTTCTCACACACAGTATGGGTATATATAAAAATACACCCCAAAACGCATTGCCCTACTTCTCCTGAGTTCGGCGATACCACATGAGTGACACTTGAGTGACACCATCTACACCGGAAGCTGGCGTAGAAGTAGACTGGTAGTAGATGTGCTGAAGTTATGTAGAGGCCGGAGCATCTACATAACTTTGGCGGATCCACTGCCAGCGCAGGGATTATAAAGACCAACGTCTAAAACGCCGGTCCTAATAAATGACGCCCTAAGCATTTTCTACTCTCCTGGCCCCTCCTAGCCCACCTAAAGGTTAGTACGCATGTACAGTTAACTCCTTCTGCAGAAATGTGGCCAGGTATAGACATCACTAAATAACTCCATGAAGATAAAGGGGAAGAACCAATTAAAAATTTAGCTTTACATATGGTTTCTATGCAACTATTTTTCTGGTGGCCAGTGGTTCATTCATAGTACTCAGAGGTTTTATTGGAAGGCCACTCTTCCCTCTGCTCGAGACCTAAAACTTGTTGTCGGCACATAGCTAGGTGGCGATACAAATGAGAAGAATGTCAGCTCACCATCTAATCTGTCAGGGGGGCTTCCCAAGCGTACAAGACAACAAGTACAAGAAGGCAAAATAGAGTCTAAAAGTCAGAATAGTAGTCATCAGTCAGTCAAGAGTAAATCCAGAAAAAGTGGTCAGAAGCAAAGCCAAGTTCGGTATCGCAGGATATCTACTGAGTAAGGCCTTATGCCCACAGCCGTGTTTTACGGTACACGAATCGTGGATCTACAAAACATCAATCCAGACTGTGAGCATGCCGTTTAGTTTTCCCCCCCTGTCTAGAGAACAGCCATATTCTTGTCCGCAAAACAGACAAGTATGGGAGTGTTCTATGATTTATTTATTTATTTTTCGTGGGAAGATGAAACAGACATATGGATGTGGACAGCACACGGTATGCTGTCCGTATTTTTTATGGCCCCATTGAAATGAAAGGATGCAGAAAATGCAAATCGGATGCAGCACAAAACTACGGCCCTGTACATAAGGCCTAAGGCTTTTTTCACCCTACCGGCAGTGGAGTCCATCAGGCTGTTCCGGCGGGTGAACAGTCTGTCGGATCCGTCCTGCCGCTAGTTCATATGTGCCCCCGGACTGCAGCTCCATCCCCACTGACTATAAGGGGGGCGGGGGCAGAGTTCTTACGGCAGCGCACGGCGAGAGGCAGCCGGACTAAAAGTACTGCATTTCGTACTTTTAGTCCGGCGGCCACTCGCGGTGCGCTGCCGCCGTAACTCCGCCCCCGCCCCCATTATAGTCAATGGGGAAGGAGCGGCAGTTCGGGGGCACATGTGAACTAGGGTTGGACGGAATCGACAGGCTGTTTACCCGCCGGAACAGCCTGACGGACTCTCCTGCCGCTAATGTGAAAGTATCCTAAACGTGCACAACAAAGAAACCAGGTTGAAAGCTCATTAACTGCCAAGGGAATTCTGGGAAAGCTGGGTAATATAGCAAGAACTGGATTACATAATTAGTAACTTCTGCACAGATCAAAGAACTAAAGGAAAATTAACTCTTACTTAGCTGCAATTGCTGGATGCGGTAAAAGCAGAATCCAGGTTAGCAAAGAAGGAGCAGTGGAGTTGTACAATCTGCACTGCATAAAAAAAACACAGTAGAAGGTTTTAGGCCACACAGCTTTTGCAGGTTAAAGTGGTTGTCTGAGTTTTTTTTTTGTTCTTTGTATGTTTGTAACTAAGCAAATGAAAGGACTTTATAATTGACTTACTTTAGCTCCAGTTGCTGGTTTCTCAGAACTTACTGAGGGTCACATGACCTGAGATGTCAGCCTCTCTCCCTGCTCTAATGATGTTTTGTGCACAAAGCCTAAGAGATCAGATATGAGTCTGTACATAAGCTGTCTCTGTGCTGCTGCTGCCCCCCGCTCTGCCATCTGCTGCTGCTTCTCTCTGCCCTGTGTCTCCTTCCCACTGGATACTTCAGGAAAGATTAACGCCTTCAAGAGCACAGACTCAGGGCTGAAGGCTTTACTGAGTAGCTGCAGGCAGTGAGGAGACAAATGCTGGGCATAGGAGCTCACAGACTAGATCAGTTCTGTACAAGAACAGGTAGGGAGAAGGTCATGTGTGTATCAGCAGTGTCATTATACACATACAACATGCTGCTGAGTCTCCCAGTAGGCAGACATGTCACTCAGGGCAGCACTTGTATTCACTCCCTTTGCAGAGCAGGGGGAGGCGCAGAGATTGTTGTTATTGCAGGTAAACAAAGGGTTAGAAGTGAACCAGGGAAATGAGGAAAAAGACATTTTTTTTAACCTAAAACTTGCTTAGCTCAGTTATATATTGCTGCCCATCAGATTTACACTGCTATATATTTTTTTTCATAACTCAGACAACCCCTTTAAGCACATTGAAATAAGGTGTTGCATCTGTTTTGTATATGCCATGCAGCCAAAAAACGTAAAGCGGTATTTCTGCAACTCAAGCAGTTTTACTGCATCCTTTGTTGCTGTTCTGTGTAATCAAAAAAATCCTGTTGACATATACTCTTTAATAAGATATATAATGCTATGTTATGTTAGTTAATAGTTATTATTATTCATGCTTAAATGTAATTAGCATTATTACAGAATTATAATTAAAATTTATATGGTTGACATTTTTATTTGATTTTCCCTGTAAACTAAGCTATAAAATTATAATACAAATTATGTGTCATATGTAATAAGTATAAATAATAGTCTCTTTTAATACTCCATTTTTGTAGCCGCACTTTATTTATGCTGAAGTTGGGGACCTTCCAGTTTGCTTTGCTGAGGCCAGTTCTTATGTTTCTGGCAGTTGTGCTTTGGACCAATGGAACATACACTCTTGGCAATGTAAGTATTGTTCTGTTACTGTGCAAATTCAGGATATAGTACATCGACATACTTCTATGAGACTGCTGACATACTAGGCTTATTAATAAGTACTCCGATCCACAGCAGAGTTGAAGGGGTTGTCTCACTTCAGCATGTGGCATTTATTATGGAGAGAAAGGTAATATAATGCAGTTACTAATGTATAGTTATTATCCATATTGCTTCCTTTGCTGGCTAGACTAATTTTTCAATCACATTATACACTTCTTGTTTCCATGGGTATGACCACCTGCAATCCAGCTGTGGCAATCCAGCGGTGGCCGTGCTTGCACACTATAGAAAAAAACACTGGCCTCTCTGGTGATCAGGACTAGGGATGAGCAAATCAACTTCGGATAAAACATCCAAAGTCGAATCGCATAAAACTTTGTTTCAATACTGTAAGGAGGGAGCGCTCTATACAGTATTAGAATGTATTGGCCAGGGGCGTAGCTAAAGGCTCCTGGGCCCTGGTGCAAGACTTCAGCTTGGGCCCCCCTTCCGTCAGTGCTTTGTGTGTCTTCTTATGTGGCACAAGTGTTTTTGGGCCCCTTCAGGCTCCTGGGCCTAGTAGCGACTGCTACCTCTGCACCCCCTATAGCTACGCCCCTGGTATTGGCTCTGATGAGCAGAAGTTATTACTTCACGAAGTCTCGAGAGACTTTGCGTAATAACTTCATAAATTGATTTCTACTGTAAAAAAACATTTCCGCATGCTCCGTACAGTATTGAAACAAAGTTTTATGCGAATCAACTTCGGATGTTTCATCCGAAGTCAATTCGCTCGTCCCTAGTCAGGACCTTAGGAGCGCACATAGGCCAGTGCTTTTCCTACAGTGTGCAAGCACGGCCACCGATACTGGATTGAAGGGCGGTCGTAACCATGGGAACGAGAAGTGTATAATGTCATGAAAAGTTTGTGTTGGCACAGTTTTAAAGATTCGAGAATGATGAGGTCATATAATATTTGCGTGTAGGCATACAGTGAATTTTAGAGATGGGTCCTAGGCACCTCAGTCCAACACTTCGTGCAATTCATTAACTGCATTCCACCTGATCAAAATATTTCTGTTCTCTGTACTGTCAAGAATGTTATCGTCATGCTGGATTATTATTTTTTTTCCCCAATACGGCATGTAAATGACAGTCAGACACTATCCACTACGTTTCCAAGTAATTTCTATTATAGGAAAAACTTTGACGACTTTGTGGTCAGCAGAATTACACAGTACTAGGCCTCATGCACACGACCGTTGTTTGTTTCCGCGTCTGTTCTGTCCGCAAATTTTGCGTGCGCCCCTAAAAGCGGATGACGGACCGTCTTTTTGGGGCGGATCCGTTTTTATGGCAGATCCATTGTAATAATGCCTATCCTTGTCCGCAAACGTGGAAAAAAAAAATAGGACATGCTCTGATTTATTTTTTTGACGGAATGTAAACACGGACCACAGATGCGGAACAAAAAACATTTTTGGACTGACCCATTGAAATGAATGGGGAAGCATACTATCCTTGAAAAAAAATGGAACGGACATGGAAACAAACAATGGTTGTGTGCATGAGGCCTTAGAAGTATTATTAGTAGTAGTATTATGAATAAATATAGCTCCTGCCAAATAATATTTAGTTTAAATATTGACATATAAATAATAATATTTAGTTTAAAACATGACATTTTATGCCTCCGCTTGACGTATAAGTAAAAAAAAAAAAAGGATGTAAAAACGCAGCACACCAAGCTCTTGTATCCTGCATGGTCCAGTAAAGAAAACGTATGTTTTTTTTTTACAATGGAACTCTATGGTGAACGGAGGCCACTGTATGGCATCGGTCTGAGGCATCCGTTTAAAGTATACGTTTTTTGTATATGTTAAAAGGATGGGAAAATGTGATATAAACCCACCCTTAGTCAATTATATCAGCATGCAATAATGTAATAAGACGTGACCTCTGTTAATACCTACTGTATGTTATTTTCTTTTGCAGTCGCGAGCAGACTCGGCTACAATCTATATTAACGTGTTCGTTGGTGTGATCACTATTACTGCACTCTGGGCTGTGGGAATCTTGTTTAACCTGGTCAGACCTTCCTTAGCAGATAAAAACATTACTTCAAAATTTGCCTGTTACGAGGTGAGATACTGAGTTCTAATCTAAGCAATAATATGCTGGCAAAACTATGACGGACAGGAATATAGGGTAAAGCTCAATGTTGTGAACGTCTCAACCTTTGAATTCTCTTAGGTCCTTTTCACAGAGGGGGATTTGCTGTCGGAGTGGACACCCTTCTTGGCGTAGTGTGTAGATGCCCGCTGGTTGAAGCCATGGAGGGTGTCCACTTGCAATTCAGCACCATTCAATGGAGCTAAGCTGCGTACTGGTCCATGGCATGCAAAATGAACAACTGTGGTAGAAACCAACGTCATCATCTGCCATGTAATCGGGCCCTAAAATCTAAAGAGGTCCAAAATTCTGTGCTGATTAGTATTATTATATTTCTTTATGGTGATTGTAGCTCAGATTTTCTTATACACAGCCCCAAACCCTTAGCATAGACAAAGAGCTAAATAATAAAAATTTTGGCTACCACTAGAAGGGGCCTAATAGCTTACTTGTTACAAACTATACATTGAACTCAGGTATAAAATAGTATACAGTAAGCACCTAAGCTCCCCCTAGTGGTAGCAGAAGATAGTTATAATATTATTATTTTACTCCATGATGCTTAAAATGCAATAAATATTATAAAATGCTACTAAGGCTACTTTCACACTTGCGTTGTTAATTCTGGTATTGAGATCCGGCAGAGGATCAGGATGCATTTGTTTTGTTAGGATGCAGTTGTGTGAAATCAAAACTGAAAAAGATCCCTCACTAAAAACATTAAAAGTCAATGGGTGACGGATCCTTTTTTTTCCATTTTTGTGACCAGACATAAAACTGCAGCTTCCAGAGTTTTTGTGTCTGGTCACAGAATGGAATGCTGATGGAACGGAAGATATCCTGATGCATCCTGAACAGATTTCTTTCCATTCAGAATGCATGAGGACTAAACTGAAACTTTTTTTCCGGTATTGAGATGATCTCCTGGATCACAATACCAGTAAACAACACAAGTGCGAAAGTAGCCTAACAATGTTAAACCTAAAAATGAAAAATTAAGTATTCACATTAAGGGCCTGTTCACATGGCGGAATTTGTCATTGGAATTTTAGCGCAGACACCACACAAAAAATCCGGCGTCGGTTGAGTGGTGTCTACCTCCTACTATTATCAATGAGAGGCAGCATGGCAGTTTGCCGGCTGGCAGTTTAATCCTGTGACTGCGCCAAGAAGGGATGTGCCCCTTTTTGGCATGGTGTGCGGATACCTTCCACTTGAAGCTGCAGGTCCATGCCATCCAAACTGAACAACCACGGCTAAAACCAGGCAGAAAAGGGCCCTACGCCAGCAATAATTGCATGTGAATAAAATTCCGAAATGTAGGTTTACTTTTGATAAACAAATGTGACCCTAAGCATTGGAAATTGAATATACAGCAATGCTGAACCCTATGTGGACACACTTAATACTGGGCCAGGAGCCTGTGGGGACCCAAAGACCCTTGTGCCACATAAGAAGACACCAGTATTATAGAAAGTGCATGCTGGTCAAGTTACACCTCTAGCTGGGGGGAAAGGGTTAGGTCAAGAATTTGGGATGGGGGGGGGGGATGTTTCTATTTTTGCCTCAGGCAGCACCAAGGCTATGTGCTTCCCTGTCCCTGGTCACAAAGCACTGAGGGACGGGGGTTTCAAGCTGAACTCTTGCACCAGGGCCAATGAACCTTTAGCTACACCCCTGATTACATATTGTTAAAAAGGCCCTACAATATCTTCACTTCCTCACTTCCTCCAAAGGTTGATGAGAGTCAATCTGCTACAGCAGGTTCTGCGCTACTTCTAGAGGTGCACAGTGGAGGGCATTTTGACTAGACCCATCACTGTTTGGTGTGTCAGTGCTACTGCTGCTGAGCATAAAGCCCTGCAGAGGGGAGTGAAAACTGCCCAGTACATGATTGCAGCGACCTTACCATACATACTAGACACTTACAATATTTCGTCAGATTGTACACACCCTAGTCACTTTTTGTTTCAGCCTCTGCCATTTGGAAAGAGGTACTAGAACATCCGAGTCAAAACTATCAGATTCAGGAATAGTTTTTTTTTGTTAAAACAATTACACCAGCAATAGCAACTAGAACATGAGCTTTACCAGCTCACGGGTCTGCATGCGCATCACATTTTTATTGAAACTGTGTACAGTATATTTTCATATTGTTTTATTATTAGATATGATTTTTTATGTTGTAACCTTGTACTTGAATTGAAATTAAGCTGCTAGTGCTTTTTTATCTTTTTTCTTCATGTATTATTACACTGGAGAAGGGTTTCATTATCCTGTACAGTTTCATATTGATATAATGACAATAAAGTTGAATTAAACTGAAAAAAAAAAATAATGAATTGAGTAGGGCTAATCTGGATGCGGATCTGCAATCTGACAAACTGCAAATCTTTGGCTGCAGTATGAGGGTCAGCCTTGGATTTCTACTGATGCGAAAAAACATGGGATTTAAATTCTGCGAACATAGCCTTGTGTGTCTGACCATACGGTACATTTGTACATAGAGTTACCGTATTCACAACTTCCTTTAAACAATGCCTGCAAAAATGACAATACTTTTTCCAGAAATATTTCTTCCTGATGCTTTCTGTCATGGAGCCAAACACATGTTTCAAAATCACAGGTTATGCATGTTTGTTAGTAAAAAAAAAACTAAAACGTTTTTTAAGGAAAAGAAAACCTGGCAGGGACCTAATGAGTTCTTGGAATATAGCTGCCTGTTCCCGTAAGATGACAAGAAAAATTTCCATAATATACAAAATCAAACCAGCCAACTCTGCTGTTGATGTATTCTCATTTGCTATTTTATTATTTTTTTTTAGTTCATTGTCATTCTGAGCCAACTTCAGACATCAATAATCAATATTCTCGGTACCACGGGTGTTATTTCATGCGTCCCGCCACTTCCTGGCCCATCTAGAGCATCATGTGAGTAACTATGATTTAAGCAATCTATAGAATTTGTATGATAGATGATTTAAAGGGTCATAAAGCTTGAGGGTAGTTAATGTCTTGACGGACTGTGACAAAGTACTCGCTGTAACAATTTTTGCCCTAAAGTGGCATCTGAAAAAAGTATACCACACAGTATAGTATGTGTTTTTTCAGTGCCCTCTATATAGGAAAGCACATTATTCTGTTTCCTATACACGTGAATAGGGTATGTAGATGCATGCCAGCCTGACCCTTTTGGCTTCTGTCAGGTGAATAAGGAGCCTATGGAAACATTAATGTATACGTTAGGCTTCATGCACTCGACTGTACGTATTTTGCGGTCCGCAACACACAGATCCGCAAAATACAGATGACGTCCTTGTGAGATCCGTGTTGCATCTTACTTTTTGGTGACCCATTCACTTCAATGGGTCCACAGTCCACATTTTTCAGAGCATGTTCTATGTTTTGTGGAACGGACATACAGATGCAAAAGCACATACGGATCATCCGTGTGCTTTCCACATCCGTATGTCCATTCTGCAAAAGGATAGAACATGTCCTGTAGGCCTCATGGACACGACCGTATTTAGCATCCGTGTCCGATCTGCATTTTTTGCAGATTGCCCCCAGGCCCGTTCATTTCTGTGGTGTCTGCCAAACAAATACACAGCACACGGATGTCATCCACATGCTGTTTGCATCCGTGTGTCCTTTCTGCAAATTATAGAACATGTACTGTAGAACATGAACCATTAAAGTCAATGGGTCTGCAAATACAGATATAAACACGGATGTCATCTGTATTTTGTGGATCCGCATTTTGCGGAATGCAAAATACATACGATCATGTGCAGGAGGCCTTAGGCTGAATGCACAAATGCAATGTGTACATAGTCTTACCAATTTCTAGTCATGTTCTCCATGAGACATTAGCAATGTCACTTACTAATTTATAATAATGTTCTAACTTGGAGAAAGCTGTGTCGGGTAAATAACAACATAATATGCAATGGATAGAAGTACGTTTTTTTTTATTTTTATTTGCCCCCCAGCAGGGTACCTGTGTAGAAATCCATACTCATCTGCTCCCTGCTGCTTTCTTTTAGCTCTGTGGCTTCCAGGCTCTCTTCACTAGATTTCCAATCCCTGTCTGTCAACTTCCGTAGGGATGTGGTCACATGCGCACTGCAGCCAATGACTGATATCAGCAGTGACGTGTCCCCAAGTGGCACATCACCGCTGGATTATGCTCTGCTTGGAGACATGATAACATTGAGGATAATCATTGGCTGCAGCAGCGCATGTGATGGTGACCTTAAATCCAATAAAGTGGGTTCCAGAACAGAGCAGCAGGGAGCAGGTGAATATGGATTTCCCCACAGGTACCCTTGGCTGGGGAAGGGGGTCCAAAAAGAAATCTGGACAGGGAAAAGTCACAGATTGCGTATCAAATAACCTTTGCATCGCAATCTGCACCAGAAATACGCCTAATATAGGCATATTTCTGGTTAATAAATGACCCCCCTATTGCCTATAATTTAGCCTAAAATTTATATTGAGTGAATTTCATTTTTATTTCAGACATGAATCAGCAACTTCTCATCATGGAAATGTTCCTAACCACGGTGCTCGCCCGAATGATCTATCGGAGGAGATACGAGGAGTCACCTGCACTTAGTGAAGATGAGGAGACCAAGGATAATCTGCAAAATAGTACACTTTGTCTAAATGGAAAGGCAATTGATGAAGGACTTCAAAAGGTTTAAAAGATCCCCAAAAACAATCCTGAGATTCTCAACAGAATTCGACATAAACATTTTTTGGAATTTCATCGTCTACTCCTACAGACAGATGACATTATGGCGGACTTTTTTTTGGACTAATGGAAATCCCTTTCTATAAGTTTATATTCTTGAGTATGATATTAAGGAGGTCTTCCATTGGACAAAGAAATATGTGGTATGGCCTTCAAATGGTTAAAAAGAAACAATCTAAATTATACTCAACTTGCTAATCCCCTACTTTTGCTGCACCAATGGATCCTGAGTCCGCGCTGCTCTCCACTTACTGCTGATGTCTTCACACAGCAGGAAATAGCTGGGAGTGCGGCTCAGTTAATCACTGGTTGAGACGGGTCATCGCTTAGCGCCATTCCCAATTATTTCCTTCCATGTTTAGACAAGGAAGAAGAGTGCAGAGGGAAATTGTGCACAATTGGAATGGAAACACCAACAGCACTGGGGGATTAGTAAAGTGATGAGCTAGTCTGTTTTGTCTTTTCCCGTTTCATGGCCATGCAATGTTTTTCTTTTTCTGCTGGAATATCCCTTTAAGGTTTTCTTATATTTTGTATGGCATGCAATTCATGTATTATCAAATCTAGTTAAGATTGTTAAAAAAAAATTGTGCATTTGTGTTTTTGGTTTTGCCTTTGGAGCTACGTTCAGGCTTGATATTATCTACCTACTAATATATTTATCTCCCTGTCTTATAGATATGAGATGCATACATGAGGGATAGATAGATTGATATGTAAATGGAGGAATAGCTATGATTTACGGTATTTATCTATCTATCCAATCTTATAATCTTCGTATCCCATATGCACCTTTCTATAGTGCATATTGTATGTATATAGTATGAGGTCATACCTAAATTATCAGAGCTTGTAGGTCTCACTTTCTTTATTTTGGGGTATGTTAGTGTTTTAATGGGAACAGTATTAAAGGATTTATCTACTTTGGAGAATCACCATTTTTTAGTAGGTTTCGTTGAAAATAACCAGATTAAAAGCATCCAGTGATTACCTGTAATTTTTGAGGGACATGGCAGTAAGTGTTCAGTTACCTGCAGAGCCACCACAGGATAATTAAGATGGTTGTCCAACTTCTAAGTATGTTTCAAATAAATGTGGAACCTGTCAAGGGAGTCACACTTGGTTCCAGCTCCATGGGTCCACCGATGCCTTCACTGGGCTTCCGGTTCACACATGTAAACTTCCGGCACAGATATAGGTCGCATTTGATGGTGAGGTCAATGACTGGCCGCAGCAAGAACAAGTTTACATGTGGGGACCGAAGGACGTGAAGACAGCTGTAGACCCACATTGACGTAACTAGCATATTCTAATTCGGCCCAATTTATATGGGTGATATCAAAAATGCTAACCGAGGGTTCCCCCACTAGATTCTGAAATTCTATCCAGCCTGACCGCTTGTAAGTGTATAGGCGGTCTGAGGGCAGGAATGCAGCAGGGGAAGAATCTGATTGACTCAGGAAAAATCTACCCACCCAGCAAGCATGGAGAGAAAATTGGGGTTAAACACACAATTTCTGGACTTCTGGTCCCCACATTTTCTTTCTGTTTCCGTTCCATTTTTTTTGCTGACTGTATGCGGAACCATTCACTTCAATGGGGCTGGAGAAAATACGGAAGGTACTCCGTGTGCATTCCGTTTCCGTATGTCCGTTCTGCAAAAAAGTAGTGCATGTCCTATTATTGTCCGCGAATCACGTTCTGAGGCCCCATTCAAGTCAATGGGTCCGCAAAAAATACGGAACACACGGGGAACACATCTGTATGTCATTCGTATTTCATCCGTATTTTGCGGATCCATACTGTAGAAATGCTATGCCCAGCACATATTGCTCATGTGTTTGGTGATTAAAAGGTTACTGTTTCAGTATACGATCCTCAAAAAACTGATCAAATACGGAAACAATACGGATATGTTTTGTGCAATAACGGAATGGAAGAGGACTTAAATTAGAGGGAAAAAAACCTCAGATACTGAACAACGGATCAGTGAAAAACGGACCGCAAAACACACACGGTCGTGTGCATGAGCCCTTAGGCCTCATGCACACGACCGTTGTTTGATTCCGTGTCCGTTGCTCCGTTTTTCGTGATTTTCTGCGGACCCATTGGTTTTCAATGGGTCCGTTGAAAACTCGGAAAATGCACCGTTTGTCCTCCGCGTCCGTGGTCCGTGATTCCAGTCCGTCAAAAAACATATAACCTGTCCTATTCTTGTCCGTGAAAAACGGTTCACGGACCCATTCAAGTCAATGGGTCCGTGAAAAAATGCGGTTGGCCATCCGTGTGTCATCCGCGTTCCGTGTCCATTTTTTTTGCGGATCCCTTGGCAGGCACTTGGGAAAAATTGTCAGCCTGTCTTTTGGTAAAATCTTTTGGGTCATGTCCGCTAAAAAAAACGGAAGACACACAGAAACACAACGGAAGGCAAAAACGGACACAGATCACTGAACAACGGAACCCCTTTTTGCGGACAGCATAAAAAAACGGTCGTGTGCATGAGGCCTTAAACTTATGGCACAGAAAGAGGTCACATGCATGGCTGCAGTAAACGACTGGCCACAGCGGGAACAAGTTTATGTGTGGGAACCAATGCACATGAAGACAGCCCATGTAGACCCATGAAGCCGTAACCGAGCCTCAGGGAGCAGGCAAGTAAGGATGCTTCTCTTGACAGGTCCTGTTGGGTGGGAGGCTGTTCAAAACACACTGAGAAGTTGGACAACACTTTTAAGCATTACACAGTTTTAATTGAAATCACGTGATTGTGCAAAGTGTGTAAAGCAGGACAGGACAGGTCCACCTGAGTGAAAAATGCTCTTTCTCTACTTAGGCTGCATTCACACGAGCGTGATTTCCGCGCGGGTGCAATGCGTGATCTGAACGCATTGCACCCGCACTGAATCCTGACCCATTCATTTCTATGGGGCTGTGTACATGAGCGTTTTTTTTCACGCATCACTTCTGCAACGCGTGAAAATCGCAGCATGTTCTATATTCTGCGTTTTTCACGCAGCCCTAGTCCCATAGAAGTGAATGGGGCTGCGTTAAAACGCATTGCATCCGCAAGCAGGTGCGGGTGCGTTGCGTTTTTCACTGATGGCTGCTAGGAGATGTTGTTTGTAAACCTTCAGTTTTTTATCACGCGCGTGAAAAACGCATCAAAACGCATTGCACCCGCGCGGAAAAAACGGAACAACTGAACGCAATCGCAGGCAAAACTGAATGGCTTTGCCTGTGAAATCGCACAGTTTTCACTGAACGCATCCGCAACGCATCCGGACCTAATCCGGACACGCTCGTGTGAACCCAGCCAGACAATTCTGAACATAGGAATCCCCTATATTAACTTCAAATTCCCTAATAGAGTATGTGGGACAACTGGACAACCCTTTAAATTGTGATTCTAATCAAAATAATGGCGAACATGTTTCCTCACAGCAGACTATAATCTGTATTATGCTCAGCATATTCAAAGTTTAAATGACCTAATCCCTCTTTGCCAATAGAGGCAGTGTGAATAGTATGTGTCTTGTTCATATGATCATATAACAGAACTGTGGTATGCTTGTACGGTATGTATGACTAAGAAATACACTATTATCAAATTATGAAATTCATGGCAATATTGGCTGTAAAAATGGTCAAATGTATTATACAACTGCTGCCATGATCACTGGGTGTACTTAGGCCTGTGTAAAAAGTAGCATGTATGGTCATAATAAAAATAAATATTTAGTATTAAATATTCTGAAATGATATGGTTCATTCATGTTTATCTCTTGGTATGCACATTGGTGGGGTTGTCTCATTCTCCTTCCCCAAAATTTAACACAAATTAAAGAATAAATTAGGTCCTTAAAAATCATTCTAATAAGGCCTCATGCACACGACCATTGTTTGTTTCCGCGTCCGTTCCGTCCGCAAATTTTGCATCCGCCAAAAAAAAAAACGGATCACGGACCTTTTTCTTGGCGGATCCGTTTTTATGGCAGATCCATTGTAATAATCCCTATCCTTGTCCGCAAACGTGAAAAAAATAGGACATGCTCTATTTTTTTTTGACGGAATGTAAACACTGACCACGGATGCGGAACAAAAACGGTTGACCATTCGCATTTTTTGACGGTCCCATTGAAATGAATGGGGAAGCATCCTATCCGTGAAAAAAAACGAAACGGACGCGGAAACAAACAACGGTCGTGTGCATGAGGCCTAATGCTGCTGTAAGGGGAGGATTTTATCTGAAGGGTAATGTTTATGATAACAATAGGTTTAGAATTGAAATAACAGTATGACAGCTATATTGTTCTCCTTTACCAGTGTAATGGGTTATGCTCTAAGTCACTACGAGGGGGTCCTCTCTGGTCACAGCGATGGCTGGCCTGAAAAGGTTAAGTGAGCCTGTTTGCCATGCTAAAAGTTCAAAGCGGAAGTTAGCCGTTTTATATTTAAAAAGTTACATATAATATAGGTAGTTAATATGTGCTAAAAAATTTTTATGGAAGTGTCCCTTTAAAATTACAGTGGGCAATTAAATGATTGACAACAGATAAAGCTGTGAATCACTGAATAGTACGGCCCACTGGACTCTTAAATCAAATCGTGATCTGGAATCTAAATAAAAAAATTACAAGTTAAGGGTGCATTTACATGACCGTAGTTTTTTGTGGATCCGCAAAACACTGATAATGGCCGCACATGGCTGCCGCTATCATACAAAATGCCTATTCTTGTCCGCAATTGTGGACAAGAATAGGACATGCTCTATATTTTTTGCGGGGGCTGCGGAACAGAACTACGAATGCGGAAAGCACATTCATAGGGACGTGTGAATGAGCCCTAACTTGAATGTTAAACCATAAAACTGTACATTTATCTGCCGTGCTCCTCCTGACCTATACAATGCTGCCTTCAGTGTAGGTGCATGTAGAGTACTTTTTCGATGCAGCTATTTGTTGCAGTTTTTGAAGCTAAATTGTTTGTAGATTCCAGAAATGGAAAGAATAAAATGTTTTGCTATGTACAGTACTTACTCTCCCATTACAATCCAGTTCTCACATTACATTAGCCTCAAATACTAATTCAAACTAGCACGAGGGAAAGCACCTTTGAAGGGGTGGGCCACTTTGTGGTCACTGCTGTGAGCTATGAGATGATTATTTGACACTTACTAATATAACCTTTGTTCAAATTCTGCATCATGTTCTGTCTTTTGAAGGTATGCCTCCTTGTTTACAAAATCTTTTGTGCTGTCCACACCGAGGTCATGTCCATAAAATGGCTGCCGATGGAGGGTCATGTGACCAGGCAAATCACTGTCTCTTTGAATGGAAGAGACATCACATGGAGCTGATTTGCCTGGTCATATGACCCTCCATCAGCAGCCATCTTATGGACAGGATCTCTGGGTGAACAGCACAAAAGACTTTATAAACAAGGGGGCATACCTCATGAACTATTGCAAATGGTGCAGAATTTCAACAAAGACTATATTAGTAAGTGCCATATAATCAGGCTCGGACTAGCCCACCGGGATGCCGGTACAATGCCTGGTGGGCCCCTTGCCTGTCTGCTTACACTACGGCCAGAACCACCAGCAGGGCAGTTACTATAGTGTCACAGGCGCCTGGATGTTATCAGGTGCTGGTCTGGACTGCAGCACTGGCACACATATTTTACTTTGGGGAAAGGGACAGCACAGTACCTGCACGGCTTGTTCCTTTCTTTAACCGCTTCAGCCCCCCTAGCTTAAACACCCTTAATGACCAGGCCACTTTTTACAATTCTGCACTACACTACTTTCACCGTTTATTGCTCCGTCATGCAACTTACCACCCAAATGAATTTTACCTCCTTTTCTTCTCACTAATAGAGCTTTCATTTGGTGCTATTTCATTGCTGCTGACATTTTTACTTTTTTTGCTATTAATCAAAAATGACCGAAATTTTTGCAAAAAAATGACATTTTTCACTTTCTGTTGTAAATTTTTTTTAAAAAAACTACATTTCTATATAAATTTTTCTCTAAATTTATTGTTCTACATGTCTTTGATAAAAAAATCCAATAAGTGTATATTTATTGGTTTGGGTAAAAGTTATAGCGTTTACAAACTATGGTGCAAAAAGTGAATTTCGGCATTTTGAAGCAGCTCTGACTTTCTGAGCGCCTGTCATGTTTCTTCAGGTGCTAGAATGTCAGGAAAGTATAAATACCCCCAAATCACACCATTTTAGATAGAAGACACCCCAAAGTATTCACGGAGGGGCTTGGTGAGTTCATGTATCATTTCATTTTTTTCACAAGTTAGCGGAAAATGACACTTTCTGAGAAAAAAAAAAAAAAAAAAGTTTCAATTTCTGATAACTTCTGGCAAAAAAAAAAAAATCTCAGACGGACTCACTATGCCCCTCAGTGAATACCTTGGGGTGTCTACTTTCCGAAATGGGGTCATTTGTGGGGTGTGTTTACTGTTCTGGCATTTTGGGCGGGCTAAATTGTGAGTCGCCATAAAACCTAAAGGTACTCATTGAATTTGGCCCTTTGTGCATTTCAGGCTGCAAAAAGTGTCACTCATAGGTACGCCGTACTCAGGAGAAGTAGGGCAATGTGTTTTGGGGTGTATTTTTACATACACCCATGTTGGGTGAGAGAAATATCTCTGTAAATTGTCAACTTTGTATAAAAATTTTTAAAAGTTGTCGTTTACAGAGATATTTTTCACACAAAGTATGGGTATATATAAAAATACACCCCAAAACACATTGCCCTACTTCTCCTGAGTACGGCGATACCACATGTGTGCCACTTTTTGCAGCTTGGGTGCGCAAAGGGGCCCTAAAACCAATGATTACCTTTAGGATTTCACAGGGCATTTTTACGCATTTGGATTCCAGACTTCTTCTCACGCTTTAGGGCTCCCTAAAATGCCAGGGCAGTAAAATACCTCACATGTGACCCCATTTTGGAAAGAAGACACCCCAAGGTATTCTGTGAGGGGTATGGTGAGTTCATGTAAAATTTTATTTTTGTCACAAGTTAGTGGAATATGAGACTTTGTAAAAAAAAAAAAAAAAAAAAACAATTTCCGCTGACTTGTGCCAAAAATAAAAATTCTGTGGACTCACCATGCCCCTCACAGAATACCTAGGGGTGTCTTCTTTCCAAAATGGGGTCACATGTGGGGTATTTATACTCACCTGGCATTTTAGGGGCTCCTAAAGTGTGAGAATCTAAATGCGTAAAAATGTCCTGTGAAATCTAAAGGTACTCATTGGTTTTAGGCCCCTTTGCACTCAGGCTGCAAAAGTGGCACTCATGTGGATCGCCGCACTCAGGAGAAGTAGGGCAATGGTTTGGGGTGTATTTTACATATACCATGCTGCGTGTGAGAAATATCGCTGTAAACGACAACTTTTTAAATTTTTTTATTCAAAGTTGTCAATTTACAGAGATATTTCTCTCACCCAGTATGGGTATATGTAAAAATACACCCCAAAACACATTGCCCTACTTCTCCTGAGTACGCCGATACCACATGTGTGACACTTTTTTGCAGCCAAGATGCGCAAAGGGGCCCTAATTCCAATGAGTACCTTTTAGGAGGGCATTTTTACGCATTTTTCTTCTCACGCTTTAGGGGTCCCTAAAATGCCAGGACAGTATAAATACCCCACATGTGACCCCATTTTGGAAAGAAGACACCCCAAGGTATTCCATGAGGGGCATGGCGAGTTCATAGAAGATTTTTTTTTTGGCACAAGTTAGTGGAAATTGATTTTTTATTGTTTTTTCTCACAAAGTCTCTGTTTCCGCTAACTTTTGACAAAAAGTTTAATTTTTCATGGACTCATTATGCCCTCAGCGAATACCTTGGGGTGTCTTCTTTCCAAAATGGGGTCACATGTGGGGTATTTATACGGCCCTGGCATTTTAGGGCCCTAAAGCGTGAGAAGAAAATGCGTAAAAATGCTCTCCTAAAAGGTACTCGTTAATTTGGGCCTTTGCGCATTTGGCTGCAAGTGACACACATGTGGTATCGCTGCATTCAGGAAGTAGCAATGTGTTTGGGGTGTATTTTACATATACCCATGCTGGGTAAGAGAAATATCTCTGTAAATTGACAACTTTGAATAAAATTTTTAAAAAGTTGTCGCTTACAGCGATATTTCTCACACCCAGCATGGGTATATATAAAAATACACCCCAAAACACATTGCCCTACTTCTCCTGAGTACGGCGATACCACATGAGTGACACTTTTTGCAGCCAAGATGCGCAAAGAGGCCCTAAAACCAATGAGTACCTTTAGGATTTCACAGGGCATTTTTACGCATTTGGATTCTCACGCTTTAGGATCGCTAAATGCCAGGGCAGATAAATACCTCACAAGTGACCCCATTGTGGATAGAAGACACCCCAAGGTATTCTGTGAGGGGTATGGTGAGTTCACAGAAAAAAAAATTTGGAACAAGTTAGCGGAAATTGTTTTTTTTTGTTTTTTTTACAGTCTCATATTCCACTAACTTGTGACAAAAATAATATTTTCCATGAACTCACCATACCCCTCACGGAATACCTTGGGGTGTCTTCTTTCTAAAATGGGGTCACATGTGGGGTTTTTGTACTGCCCTGGCATTTTAGGGGTCTTCGCAATCATTACACGTATGGCCAGCATTAGGAGTTTCTGCGATTCTCCGTATATTGAGCAGACGGGTAATGAGATTTTTTTTCCGCTCAGCCTCTGCGCTGAAAAAAAAATGAACGGCACAGATTTTTTCATTCGCATCGATCAATGTGGATGAAAAATCTCTGCCAAAATCAGTGACTGCGGTGCGGTGGGTTGGGCGCTAGCTACCTAACAAGTAGCTAGCTAACTGGCGGTAAAAGGGGGCCCTTATGCCCCATTCACACGTCCGAAATTCTGTTTGCGGAACGGAATTGCGGACCCATTCATTTCTATGGGGACAGACTTTGTCCCGCTCGGATCCGGAATTACGGATCTGCGCTTCCGGTCTGCACTTCCGTTTCTGCAAAAATATAGAACATGTCCTATTCTTGTCCGCAACCGCGGACAAGAAAAAGCATTTTCTATATAGTTCTGGCAATGTGCGGATCTGCAAAATGCGGAAAGCACATTGCCGGTGTCCGTGTTTTGAGGATCCGCGGATCGGATCCGCGGATCGGATCCGCGGATCGGATCCGCTGGATCCGTGGAATCCACGGATCCGCAAAACACATATGGACGCCTGAATGGAGCCTTACAAGGGGTGTGATCAATGACAGGGGGTGATCAGGGGTCTAGATGGGGTGATCAAGGGGTTAATAGGTGAGGGGGTGGGGGGTTAGTGTAGTGTTTGGTGCAACTTTATTGTAGTTACCTGGTCCTCTGGTGGTCGATCCCAGTAAATGGGACCACCAGAGGACCAGGTAGCAGTTATATCAGACGCTGTTCATAAAACAGCGCCTGATATAGCAGTTTGATGCGATTTTATTCGCATCTACAGCCTGCCAGCGATGATCCATCGCTGGCAGGCTGTAGCCGAACTGCTGTGCCGCGGCTCTCAGGAACGCACAGCGCACGCGCGCTCACAGGAAATCTCGGCTCTCACGAGATGACGCGCCGACGCGTCAACTCAGAGCTACAGGGCCGCCCGCAGGACGCATCCCTGCGTTAGGCGGTCCTGTAGCGGTTAAAGTAAAAATTCACGGGACCCCATATCAACAGACAGCTCCCCCCTACTGACCCCCCCTCCTCTCTGCAGTGTGAGATTCCATCCTGTGTGAGGAGGGGGGAGGAGCAGAGGCAGCAGCAGATAATGCAGAGGCTGGTCTGACCTCATGTTTTACTGTGCCTACAGTATAAAGTTCTCTCACTGGTCTCACTACTCCACACAGCAGCACTAGGGTAACTTAAGTTAGGGGAGTCCTGAAGCTGCTGCCCCTGCACATCTTGTGTCTCCCTTTTGTTCCAGCCCCTCACAGACCTCTGGCCACCAACGAACTCACCTATACTTTATACATAGCTAAGAAGTTATGTCTCCCAGTGATCCCCCCTTCCCTTTTATCAGTGGCATTTCACATTTTCCCAGCCACTCACTCCCCACATATGATATAATGTCTCTGTTATATCAGTACTGGAGTGTTATAAGAGGAGCGGTTGATATCAGTCACATATGGTATAAGGTCTCCGGAGGTTATATCACTACTGCAGCGATATAGGAGTCGCTGCTGATATCAGTCACATATAATATAATGTCTCTGTAGGTTATATCAGAACTGGAGTGTTATAAGAGGAGCGGCTGATATCAGTCACGTATGGTGTAATGTCTCTGGAGGTTATATCACTACTGCAGCGATATAAGAGTCGATGCTAATATTAGTCACATATGATATAATGTCTCTGGAGGTTATATGAGAGCTGGGGCATTATAAGAGGGGCAGCTGATATCAGTATCATATGATGTAATGTCTCTGGAGGTTATATCAGTGCTGGAGCGTTATAAGAGGAGCGGCTGATATCAGTCACATATGATGTAATGTCTCTGGAGGTTATATCAGTGCTGGAGCGTTATAAGAGGAGCAGCTGATACCAGTCACACAGGATATAATGTCTCTGGAGGTTATATCAGCGCTGGAGGAATATAAGAGGAGCAGCTGATATCAGTCACATATGATGTAATGTCTCTGGAGGTTATATCAGCACTGTAGCATTATAAGAGGAGCGGCTGATATCCGACACATATAATGTAATGTCTCAGGAGGTTATATCAGCGCTGGAGGAATATAAGAGGAGCAGCTGATATCAGTCACATATGATGTAATGTCTCTGGAGGTTATATCAGTGCTGGAGCGTTATAGAAGCTGCGGCTGATATCAGTCACATATGATGTAATGTCTCTGGAGGTTATATCAGCACTGTAGCATTATAAGAGGAGCGGCTGATATCCGACACATATGATGTAATGTCTCAGGAGGTTATTTCAGTGCTGGAGCGTTATAAGAGTTGCGGCTGATATCAGTCACATATGATGTAATGTCTCTGGAGGTTATATCAGTGCTGGAGCGTTATAAGAGGAGCAGCTGATACCAGTCACATAGGATATAATGTCTCAGGAGGTTATATCAGCGCTGGAGGATTATAAGAGGAGCAGCTGATATCAGTCACATATGACTGTGGATAGGTAATCAGTATCTGATTGGTGGGGTCTGACACCCGGGACCACTGCTGATCAGCTGTTTGAGAAGGCACCGGCGCTCCTGTGAGCGCTGTGCCCTTCTCTGTGCTTTTCCTAGGCCATGTGATGTCCCGTTCATTGAACATGTGACCTCAGCCCCATAGAAGTGAAAGATGCCGAGCGTGATACCAAGCACAGCTGCTATACAAGGGATGGCGCTGAGCTTGGTGAGCTGTGAGGAGGCCGTGGCGCTACTGCCATCGCTTCAAAAAACGTATCCTTTGGAATATGCCAGGAAACATTTCCTCCACTTTGGATATTGTTTAGGCTGGGGAACTGGGTGGTTCATCTAGGACATGGAATGTCCACGTGTGAGCGCTGTCCAAACTACTGACTGTAAATAACAGACACAGTTATCAACTAAAGCTAGTTTCACACTAGCGGCACGGACCTCCGCTAGTGAACGGCGGGTGAAAAGACTGTCGGATCCGTCCTGCCACTAGTGAACGTGTGCCCCCAGACTACTGCTTCAGCTCTATTGACTATAATAGGGCTGGGCAGAGTTCCGGCAGAGGCATGGCAGTGCACACCGAGAGGCTGCTGGAATAAAACTAGGACATGTCGTACTTTTATTCCGGCAGCCTCTCGGCGTGTGCTGCTTTGCCTCCGCCGGAACTCTGCCCGGCCCCCATTATAGTCAATGGAGCCAGAGCAGTAGTCCGGGGGCACACGTTCACTAGGACAGATCCACCAGGCTGTTCAGCCGCCGGAACAGCCTGCCGGAGGTCCGTGCTGCTAGTGTGAAAATACCCTAAATAAGCTGCTTAAAGAGGACCTTTCATTAGGATTTAAAATATAAACTTGAATGTTAAACCATAAAACTGTACATTTATCTGCCGTGCTCCTCCTGACCTATACAATGCTGCCTTCAGTGTAGGTGCATATAGAGTACTTTTTCGATGCAGCTATTTGTTGCAGTTTTTGAAGCAAAATTGTTTGTAGATTCCAGAAATGGAAAGAATAAAATGTTTTGCTATGTACAGTACTTGCTCTCCCATTACAATCCAGTTCTCACATTACATTAGCCTCAAATACTAATTCAAACTAGCACGAGGGAAAGCACCTTTGAAGGGGTTGGCCACTTTGTGGTCACTGCTGTGAGCTATGAGATGATTATATGACACTTACTAATATAACCTTTGTTCAAATTCTGCATCATGTTCTGTCTTTTGAAGGTATGCCTCCTTGTTTACAAAATCTTTTGTGCTGTCCACACCGAGGTCATGTCCATAAAATGGCTACCGATGGAGGGTCATGTGACCAGGCAAATCACTGTCTCTTTGAATGGAAGAGACATCACATGGAGGTGATTTGCCTGGTCATATGACCCTCCATCAGCGGCCATCTTATGGACAGGATCTCTGGGTGAACAGCACAAAAGACTTTATAAACAAGGAGGCATACCTCATGAACTATTGCAAATGGTGCAGAATTTCAACAAAGACTATATTAGTAAGTGCCATATAATCAGGCTCGGACTAGCCCACCGGGATGCCGGTACAATGCCTGGTGGGCCCCTTGCCTGTCTGCTTACACTACGGCCAGAACCACCAGCAGGGCAGTTACTATAGTGTCACAGGCGCCTGGATGTTATCAGGTGCTGGTCTGGACTGCAGCACTGGCACACATATTTTACTTTGGGGAAAGGGACAGCACAGTACCTGCAGGGCTTGTTCCTTTCTCTAAAGTAAAAATTCACGGGACCCCATATCAACAGACAGCTCCCCCCTACCGACCCCCCCTCCTCGCTGCAGTGTGAGATTCCATCCTGTGTGAGGAGGGGGGAGGAGCAGCAGCAGCAGAAGATAATGGAGAGGCTGGTCTGACCTCCTGTTTTACTGTGCCTACAGTATAAAGTTCTCTCACTGGTCTCACTACTCCACACAGCAGCACTGGGGTAACTTAAGTTAGGGGAGTCCTGAAGCTGCTGCCCCTGCACATCTTGTGTCTCCCTTTTGTTCCAGCCCCTCACAGACCTCTGGCCACCAACGAACTCACCTGGAGCATTAGCCGCCGGAACAGCCTGCCGGAGGTCCGTGCCGCTAGTGTGAAAATACCCTAAATAAGCTGCTTAAAGAGGACCTTTCATTAGGATTTAAAATATAAACTAAGTATGATCTCCCTGCACTTTCCTGGGCGTCTCTACATGTCGGCATACTCAGTTTATATTTTTTATCCTAATGAAAGGTCCTCTTTAATGAGAAACAATTTGATATAGAGCAGTGCACAATACTGTTCTGTTTATCACACTGTATTGTGTGCTAAAATGCAAATATTCATGTGCGTGAGACTGAAAAATGAACAAGTAATAACTCTAGCTTTACAGTGGGCCCTCAAAATCAATTCCACTGGTGGGCCCTAGGCACCCCAGTCCGACACTGCATATAATCATCTCACAAACACATTGGTCAACAATAACCAGAAAGTGGACAACCCCTTTAAGTGGAATAATTAACGTTGTGGTGACAGATTGATTTGAAACACCTGATGTGCAGTATGGAACAAACAAGGTGAAATAAAAGCAAATACAAAACTACAATAAAAAAACATTTGTCACCAAGAGAACAATTATATGACTTTATTAAAGAAAAAAACAATCTCAGAATGGGTTGACTCATAGGATCTTTCAAGAACACAAAGTACACTCAGACCATACAAACCTTAGTCAGATATCATATAAAGGCAATAAACTGTTGGATTTGTAAATTCATAGCAAAAGTACATTCCTTTACAACCTACTAGATATGATGGTCGCCAAATATATAATGTTGACTCATCCAGGCAGGGGAGTAGCAAAAGGCTCATGGGCCCTGGTGTAAGAATTCAGCTTGAGCCCCCTATCCTTAGTGCTTTGTGGCAGGGAGAAAGGGGTGCACCTAGCCTTTCTGCTGCCTGAGGTGAATACCCCCCCCCCTTCTTCCCCAATGCAAAATTCTCAACCTAACTCCTTCCTCCTGGCTTACTGCTAAAGACATACTTGGAAAACAATGCTACAAAACATACAGCATACCTCCCAATGTTTGAAAAGCACAAGGAGGTACAATATGTGTGGCACGGCAATTTTTTTCATACCAGGCCACACCTCTAACTCCGTCCAAAACATAACTATACACCCCCAATCCCATCCAGTCCCCTTAATGCCCCCACATAGTAATTATTCCCACTTTATGGCCCCCATTGTGCCCTGTCACAGTAGTTATGCCCACATTGTGCCTTGTTGCAGTAGTAGTTCCCACATTGGGCGCCTCACAGTAGCAGTGTCCACATTGTGCCCCATCACAGTAGTAGTGCCCACACGGTGACCCCAACAGTAGCAATGCCCAAATGCCCCCCCCCTCACAGTAGTAAAGCTCAAATGTGCCCCCTTCACAGTAGTAATGCCCAAATTGTTCCCCTTACAGTAGCAATGCCCAGAGTGTGCCCCCTTACAATAATTATGTCCACAGTATGCCCCCTCACAATACTTATGCTCACATGTGCACCCTTCACAGCAGTTATGCTGAGATGTGCCCCTTCACAGAATTTATGCCCAGATGTGCCCCTTCACAATAGTTAAGCCCACATGTACCCCCTTCACACCAGTTATGCCCCCATGTGCCCCTTCACACAAGATATGTCCAGATGGTTTCCATTCCCAATAAGTAAAAAAAAAAAAGAATTAAATACTCACCTGGTTCTGACGATGATTATCACAGCTCATCCTGCACTCCCCAGCAGCAACAGGCAGAATGCTGCCATACATCACTCAGCTGGGCTGTGTAGGAAGAGCAGAGGCTGATTCCCGGCCTGCCCCGCTCCTCCTACTCAGTGCAGCAGTGGGGAACACTGGCAGCTGAGCTGAACGGTGAAGCGGGGAGCGGACGGCTCCATGCTTCACCATTACAAGCAACTGTCTTTGTGTCCTATTATTGCAGAGAGAGTTGAGAGCGGAACATACCTCAGCCATTTCAGGATTGCAGGACAGCCACTGAAATGGGACTGTGCCAATGTATTTGGAACAGTTGGGAGGTATGCTTACAGGGTAATAGAGCACCCCATACCTCTTACATCCGGTGATGTCTCCGCTTTGATGTAGATGCTCTCTTTCCCCATCTTCTCCATTCAGACCAGACTGCCATGATGATTTCTTTCAGCCATCTCTTGTCTCTGCACAGTTTGAGAAAGAGACTTAGTTGCCTACTTTTACATCATCCACCCACCTTCTGAATACCCCATCCTGTCACCCCTAATACTATGCCCACTGTACTTCCAAATACTATACTGCAGAAACAGTACCCCTGAATACTGGTGCCACACAGATAGACACCCCTTAAATAATTATTGGCACATGGTGCCCTAAAACATAACTGCACCAAGCAAATAGTGCCCCTGACACTAATTGTGCAGTAAACATAGCGTCCCCCACAACTAATTGTGCTAAGCTGATACTGTGCTAGGGTGCCTCTACAGTAATAGTGCACCCCATAGTAATAATTGTCTGCCAGAGTGTACTTAGTGTTAATAGTGCCCCCAATAGTAATAATGCCCTCATAGTGCCCCTACTAGTAATCAGAGTTCCCATAGTTCCCCAGCAGTAATAATTCTCCTTATTATGTGTGCCAGTGGAAAATACCCTAATGTCCCCATCCTTTATTTATTTTCAAGTTAGATGCTCCTGAGCCATTTTCACATGTAGGCCAGTCACTTTGGTTTGTTTGTAGCACTTCCTGTTGCTGTATCCAACCAAACCCATGATGCACTTCTCCTTTCTCTGCCACAGCTCCAGCACCGCCCCTAACAACGCCCAGCTAGTTTATAGCTCCTGCAACCCAGCTAGTTACATAGACACTCTCCTATCACTGTTGCTGCATTGACACGTCCATGGACATAATATCGTAGGAAATAAGAAAAAGCTGCATGGACACGATCATGTGACCACAGCCCAGAACAGAAGGAGCAATAAAGGTAAAAGAAATAGATAACAAAATTACATCTGCCTTCATAAATTATTATTTTAAAGGATGCTGATGCAAACCAGAAAGGGACAGGTGAGGTCCCTCGGATACCAGTGTTGTCCACTGAGAAAGATAGCACACTGCTTTGTGGTTTCTGTTAATATTATACACAGATGTGACCAAAGCCTTTATTCTACAGCCTTACTACAGACCACCAACTAGGCAAATCGGCAGCAAAATGGAAAGTAATACATTTCATGGCAAAAAATATACGTTATTCATACTGTAAATAGATCACTAATGGATGAGTTTTAAAAGTTTTTATGTCTCCTTATTGATGATTAACTAAAAGTACTCAATGTCAGTCTGCTGCATTTAAAAGATATCATGTATTGTATAAGGAAAGGCAAGGCTCTAGAGAGGAATGTATTATATTATCTTGGTATTAATATTTAATCCAGTCAGGGTACTTTCACACTTGTGTTATTCTTTTCCAGCATAGAGTTCTGTCAAAAGGGCTCTATGCCAGAAAAGAACTGATCAGGCATATCATAATGCATTCTGAATGGATAGAAATCCGTTCAGTTTGCATCAGTATGCCTTCCGTTCAGTCACTGTCAGGCGTTTTGGTCGGACATAATACCGCAGCATGCTGCGGTATTATGTCCGTCCAAAATGCCTGATCAGTCGCGAATGCCGGATCCGGCATTAATTGCCATTGACTTGCATTAGTGCCAGATCCGGCATTGCGAAACAACTGAAGGACGGATCTGGCATTCGCAGACCGGGAAAACTGTAAAAAAGACTGCAGGACGGATCCGTCCATCCGCATGACAAGTGGAGAGACGGATCCGTTCTTGCAATGCATTTGTAGACGGATCCGCACCCGGATCCGTCTACAAATGCTGGCAGTTGTCACACTGATCCGCAGATCCGGCAGGCAGCTCCGACGACGGAACTGCCTGCCAGATCACACTAACGCAAGTGTGAAAGTAGCCTCACTTTATAAATGATCTAATGATTGTGTGTTTGCATTCCGTAGAGAAGCTAGTAAAGAGTGAAAAAAAGTTTTAAAAAATATCCTCAAATTTCCTCAAAATTAAAATATCTAAAATAATGTAAAAATAAATAAATAGCATAGGCTTCGTGGGGTGCAAAAACTCCCATACTATTAAAATATAAAAATATTTATCCCATACGGCGAATGACGTAATGTAAATAACAAACATCAAAATCGCCAATTCGCCATTTTTTGATACTTAATCTCTTCCAAAAATTGAATAAAAAAATTATCAAAAAGTCTTATATTTTACTGGTCTCAATAAAAACTACTAATCGTCCCAAATGAGCCCTCACACAGCTCCATACACAAAAAAATAAAAAAGTAATGGGGGTCTTAATATGAAGATGCAAAGAAAAAGATTTTTTTTTCCAAAGTTTTTTTTTTTTCCAGTATTAAAACGCAAGATAAACTATACATATATCATTATAATCGTACTGACCTGGAGAATGAAAGTAACGGATCAGTTTTACCACACAGAAAACATGTTTTTTTTTATAATTCCAACCGATTAGATTTTTCCACTTTCCACTTTCCATTTTTTTCCACTTCCCACTACACTGTATGCAACCGTAAATGGTGCCAATAGAAAGTACAACTTGCTCTGCATATGGCTATGTGAAGGGAAAAATAAAATAGTTATGGATCTGGAAAGGCTGGAAATAAAAATAAAAAAATGTAAAATGGGATGGTCCTGAAGGGGTTAAAACCTTTATCCCACGAAAGGTATTCATCATCTATTCAGGGCAGGTGAAAAATGTTGGACCTCTGGTGGTGTCAGATTACAGATGTGAACTACTAGTGGCCAGGCTCGGACTGGCCCACTGGGGAGTCGGTGAATCCCTTGGTGGGCCCCTGATCTATTCAGTAAATTAGTTTTTATGAGAGCTTCTCTCTGTGCAAGGAAGCACTGCCACTGTATTCCCATGCCCCGTCCCCTCTTGCTTGAGTTCCCAAGTATTAGCAATGTGGTATACAATCTCAATTACTGTGTCAGGGCAAGCAAGTGGCAGGATGACATTACAACTTGCCACTTGCATCCTGTGTAGTTGCAGCAAATTAGCAGAATCTGCCGTGTTTTTCAGCTAACACGCCATTTTCATGTCTTTCCCATATTCAAGTTTATGCAAATAAGTTTACATGACAAAACAGTATAGAAAGGTTATTGAATATAATATTAGGACAATTAAAAAACAGAAAATTTTTATGCAGCCCTCCTAAGCAGTGAGAAAAGCGTTAGCTGGCATCCCCAAAATTTTTTTTACAATTTTTGTCACTCTGATAATAATGATCTAGGTGCACAGGTCTCCCCAAGCCATCCAACTTAAATCAAGCAACTTTGAGGGTAACTGGCTCTCAGTCAGATGAGAGTTGGTTTTGAATGTCTCATCGTGCACAAGGCTGCTATTGTAAGGTATGCTGACTGTACCTGTCTAATGGATAGGTTGTTGGCTTGCACATACCCGGCTTTTGGCATACAGCCTTTGTATGATTGTTTGTTATATGTTGTCTATTGTATGTTAGACGTAATGAGTTAATTTAAAAATAAAATAATATAGCATCTATAAAAAGAAATTAAAAATAATAGGTAAGAAAATACTTACAATAAAAGTGCATTAAAGGGAACCTGTCACCTCCAGAACACATATAAAACCGACATCATTACCTTACAGTAGCCCCCAGTGTGTTAATAATCATGTGTTTCATTCCTCCATCGGTTGCTGCATACTTTATAAAAACGCTGCTTTAATCTCCAATCATGCTGACTTCAGAGCAAGCTTGAAGTTAAGGGGGCAGCTGCGTCCTTTCTTCAAGTCAAGCTAAGCCCGCCCCTTACCCGTCCTCCCTTTACTTTGATTGACATCCTGCTGTGAGGCTGTGATCGTGCAATTAGGGTCACTTAAAAACCAGCCTTGCTGATGAGCTACTGGCCGGGTGGCAAACCTAGCCGCAGAACAGACATATGTATTTTTGTTCTACATCCAATCCCCATTATTGTACACAGTGTGCTCTCTCATGTTTTGCGGCCCCATTGAAATGAAGGGGTCCGCATCCAATCCACCAAGAATGGGGCTTGGATATGGAACAAAAATACCATGGTGTGAATGGAGCCTTATCTATATTTCACCAGTAGGCTACTTTCACACTAGCATTTTTGCTAGATCCGGCAGGGCTCAGCAAAAATGCTTTCATTACTGACAATACAACCATCTGCATCTGTTATGAACGGATCCGGTTGTATTATCTTTAACATAGCCAAGCCGGATACGTTATGATCTCCATTGAAGGTCAATGGGACGGATCCGTTTTCTATTGTGTCAGAGAAAACAAAATAGTTCCCATTGACTTGCATTATGGGTCATGCTGGATCAGTTTTGCTCTGCATCCCATGACAGAAAGAAAACCGCTTCCGGTACGGGAACGCAACCAAACAGAACAGAATGTATTTTGGAGCATTCCGTTCTGTTCAGTTACATTTTGTCCCCATTGACAATGAATAGGGACAAAACGGAAGCGTTTTTCTCTGGTATTGAGATCCTATGACGGATCTCAATAACAGATAATTGAAACGCTAGTGAAAGTATCTTTACAGAGAGAGGCACGGGCAAGATGGAAACATGCCACTGACACTGTGGAGTACTTTTCTGCGGTTAGTGATGCGTTCCCGCCCCCTCCCTGTATGTACCCCTCAGTCCCCTCCACCCCCCCCCCCCCAAGTTGATTTTACCTTGAGTTTTTAAATCCCGGTCGGCTGTGGACTGAGAGGGGCGTGGTCTGCCTGATCTGGGGCATGGCTTAGCGGAACCGGGAGCAGTGTTTTATAGTACCTCTTTTGAGGCTGGCAGTGGTGATGTCTTCTCCAGCAGCATGTAAGTGTCCTTTGGCGCTTGAAGCTCCCTTACGTGCTGCTGCTGCAGGAGAAAGGGGACGGAGCACGCTGAGAGAGACAGCTTCCTCCACATGTAGGCACCGGATGAAAGCGCTAAGAGAGACAAGTCCCGGTGTCTGCATGTGGAGGGACCATGGGGAAGAGCTTGTGCCCCAGCTCATTCTGGCGCACTGGGAGATTAGGAAGCAGCCTTAAGTGCTGCTTCCTATGGAAGGCATGGCAGCGGTCTGGACAGCTGGTGTTGGACCGCCGTTCCCCAGTTGAGTACCCCTGTTTTAGATATTCGCGAATTCTCGAAATGCCGATATTCGTGATAAAAATTTGCGATTAGAATATTAACGCTCAACACTAATCGTTTCCACCGTTATCAGGCCAGTCATTCACAAGTGGCTCAGAGGGTGGGTTCCTGCACCAACAGAGGCCAGGTATACAACTGTCCAGCCAGAGCACAGTTCTGGAGGATGAGGAGATCATGAGGAAGAGGAACCGTGTTCACAGCAGGGTGGCACTCAAAGCAGCTTTTGGGCATCAATGGAGCGTGGCTGGGGGATACAGAGGACACAGATAATACACCTCCCACAGAGGCAGCCTGGCACACATGAGCGACTACATGCTGAGGTGCCTGCGCAACGACCGCCAATCTAAAATATTAGGGCCTGCTGCCGAGCTGACCATCTAAAACATTATGGGCGAGGGCCTGCTGCTGAGCTGACCATCTAAAACATTATGGGCGAGGGCCTGCTGTAGAGCTGACTATATAAAAATTAAGGGTGATGGTTTGCTGCTGAGCTGACCCTCTGAAACATTAGGGGTGAGTGCCTGCTGCTGAGCTGACCATCTAAAACATTATGGTTGAGTGTCTGCTGGTGACCCTCAAAAACATTATGGGTGAGGGCCTGCTGGTGACCCTCAAAAACATTATGGGTAAGGGCCCGCTGCTGAGCTGACCCTCTGAAACATTAGGAGCGAGGGCAGCCTAATAAGCATGTTGATATGATGGAGGAGGAGGAGAAGGACGAAAAAAGGGAGATTGAACCATATACCATTTTTAGTGGTGGAAGGGGTGCATGTGTAAGGTATGTCATAAAGAGGTACCCCATAAAAATAAACTAATACCTATTCCATTTCCAGCTTTAGCAATCCAAGAGTATGGCTGTGAAAATAGAAAATCAAACTCATGGCCATTCTACTAAATTGCCAGTAGATGACAGCAGGGTGTTTAAAGCCTGAATGACATAGCACTAAAGATAGCAGGGGGAACTTAAATTACAGACCTTTTGTTCCTGGCTGGACAGAAAATACCGTTATTATCCTGTCTACCAGACTGAAGGTTATGGTTTGTCATTGCACTCTCCCTGTCTACATCTGAGCCTAACATGCATCATCGGGACGCGTTCTGGCCAGCCAATCACTGTAATCCAAGCAGCCAACATGGCTACTGGCATTACAGTGAGGGCAGTACTTACCTGCACCTTTATTGGCTGCTTAACCCCTTAATGACCACCCATACGTGTTTTTACGGCGGTCACTAAGGGGCCTTAGGCTGGGCTGCCGCGTTTTTACGGCGGCCCAGTCTAAGCGCTGCACGGGTCCCCCGTGCAGCGGGGAGCGCGGGCCCGGCTCTCACATGAGAGCCGCGACCCTGCTCTAACAGCCCGGGCCGGCAGGAGTGCCGATCCGGGCTGTTTAACCCCTTACATGCCGGGCGCAATGGCGCCTGCGCATGTAAAGGGTTGACAGAGGAGCGAACTCCCTCTGTCACCCATCAGCACCCCGCAGATGCGATCGCGGGGTGCTGATGGGCTGGGAAGCTCACCTTCCTTCCGGCAGGGCCCTGAGCCTGCCCTGAAGTATTCACCAGCAGGCTATGCCTCTCTGGCGTAGCCTGCTGGTCAAAGGTAGAATTGCACTGCATTTAAAATGTAATGCATTATAGATATAATGCATTACATTTTAAAAGCAATCAAAATACTGTATATTATAGTCCTCATGTGGGACTATTAAGTAGTAAAAAAATTAGAAAAAATACACATTTATTAAATAAAAAAATTCCATGAAATATAAAAATATGCTTTTTTTCCATTGAAAATACGCTTTTCAATGAAAAAATTGCAAAAAAATTATCCCCACATGTTTGGTATTGCCGCGTCCGTAACAACCGGCACTACATAAATATTACATAAATTATCCCCTATAGTACACGCCGTTAAAAAATAAATAAAAAAAGCCCGAATTTCTAATTTATTCTTAATTTTCACAGAAAAAACGAAATAACAAGCGATCAAAAGCGGAATTTACTAAAAAATTATACCAATGAAAAATAGAAGTCGTCCCACAAAAATCAAGCCCTCACACAACTCCATAGAAAAAAAAATTAAAAAGTTATGGGTCCTGGGAAGTGGCAATGCAAAATCTTTTTTTGTTAAAAAAGGGGTTTTATTGAAAAAAAGTAGTAAAACTTAAAAAAACTATAAGTATTTGGTATCCCTGTAATCGTACTGACCCAGGGAATGAAAATATTATGTTACTTTTACCGAATAATGAACACCGTAAAATTTATAATGTACAAACGCAGTGGCAGTAGTACTATTTTTCCCCTTCTCCCTCCCAGAAAGAGTTAATAAAAGTTAATAACATAGTTATGTGTACCCCAAAATGGCGCTTTTAAAAACTACAACTTGTCCCGCAAAAAACAAGCCCTCATACTGCTATATAGACGGAAAAATAAAAAAGTTATAGCTCTGGGAACGAGACCATGAAAAAAGGACGAAAAACGCTTGGTCATAAAGGCCCAAACAGGCTTGGTCACTAAGGGGTTAAAACCCGCAAAACGTACAGGGCGGAGACTCGAGCATTTCGCTTGAGCACATGCGGTACTCGGCTGAGTACTGCCATGTGCTGAGCATTGCGATGATCGAGCGGAACAGATATTCGGCCGAGCCTGCTCTCTCATCACTACCAGCAACTCCTCAACATTTCCCAATAGAGTAATGAAACTCCGCAGAATTTTCTGTTCAGAGCGATTGAATTGAAAGATCGGTTGCTATTTGTCTCCCAAGGGGAAGGTTCTGAAGAACATTTCGTGATTGATTTGATACAGAAGACATTTCTAAGATCAGTGGGTACTGAACTTAAAAATTACCACATCATATTCTAATTAAAACAGTATTTAGACAACCCTTCCATTCCAGATGAGGTTCTCATACAGAAAACAAATGAAGCCGCTAACATGGAGATGGAAAGGGAACAGAAGCAAAAAAAATCTCAGCACAGCAGTTCAACCAAAGGGAAAGAATGTCAGTCTAACGCCTTACAGTGTCCTCAGGAACCAAGTGTCCTGACAACAACTGCCGACACAACACCTTGGTCTCCACCACAGGCAAGTGGCCCAACGATTCAACAGCTGTCTAAGAGCAACTCTGAACTGGAAAAGCTGATGCTACAGATGCAAAAAGAGATGATAGAGATAAGTGTTAAGGCCGATTCATTGGCCTGTGTTTGTGGGAGGGGCGATGATGACTATATCTGGCCGGGCGTTTCCTCCCACAGTGAACGTCGTCTCCAGCGTATGGTGTGGGAGCTCTACATACCGTCCTCAGGGAGCAACAAGGGTGCAGCGCTACACGGCAGTTCCAGGCCCTGACTTTCTACGGTCCAGATAAGTAGCTGCCTCATTCAGCAGCATCGTTGCTTTAAGTCCGGCCGGCGGTGTGTCAGCTCCCTTGGTAAGGGGGAGCAGCACCGCACCGGAGCGGTCTGCCAGGGAGACACGCTCTTCTCCCCACGCGGCATGACACGTAGGGTGCAGGGCACAGCGTGTGCCCGCTCGATAAAGTATTGCACAGGCTGCTGTGCTGTTAGACAGGCAGGGGGAGGGGCGGACAAATTAGGCTTCAGCATGTTGTTTCTATCCAGGGGGTGCACAGGTGAATTCACTCAGCAAGGGGGAGTAGTAAGGTTCAGGAAGAGTGTGTGTTTTAAAAAAAAAAAAAAAGAGGGTGTGTGACTTTAATGAAATGTCAAAAAAAAAAAAAAAGAAAAACATACATTTATTATGGGGAAGGGACATTGAGTCTAGTGTTCTAGTCAGGGTATGTCAGGTTCTTAGAGTAATCTCACACTAAAGCTATACTATGTGGAAAGCACGTCACAGGAGTCGCTTACAGGGGTCACTCGACCATGTATTCAGCTCTGCTCTGCAGCCGGCTGTCATGTGTTTTCCTCATGCAGAGCTACTAGTGAGGTGGGGTGCATAGCATGCACGGTGTCTGTTTTAGTCAGTCTCTCCTCCCGCACTATTCGGGCGTGCACTCACCTCTTCCCCTCGCTCTGCTCTGCAGCCGGCTGTCATGTGTTTTCCTCATGCAGAGCTACTAGTGAGGTGGGGTGCATAGGATGCACGGTGTCTGTTTTAGTCAGTCTCTCCTCCCGCACTATTCAGGCGTGCACTCACCTCTGCCCCTCGCTCTGATCTGCTGGCTGGGTTCCACAGACACGCATAGTTGTGGCTCTGGCGCCCTCTATGTGGCCACAGCTGGAAGTGCGGGGCAGAGTGTGAGTTCAGGCTCCAGTGTTAGTTTATAAAAAAAAAAAAACAACATATATATGTGTGTATAGTTTATATGTATATGTGTATATATACATATGTATAGGTGCACTGTTAGGATGTTGGTCCGCACTGCGGATTCGGCGCCAGATTCTGAATAGGGTTACGCTTGACACACGTTTTTACGCATACGTATTCGACTTGTTATTTCATCAGTTCGCCATGATACCACATTAGTGGCATTGGTAAAGATTAAAGGGTTTCTTGCGTTTATCTCTCCAGGATCAAGTGTTTATATATGCCTTGATGTTCAGGCGATTGCTGACTTTCCATGTGGGACCACGTTATCAGGCATTGGTATGGTATTTCTCTTATTCCAGAGGTATACAGTAAGTCTCCTAGTTTCCTGAGGCCACATTATCAGGCATTGGTACGGTATTTCTCTTTTATTCCAGAGGTATACAGTAAATTTCCTAGTTTCCTGAGGTCACGTCGAGCTCAGGTTTTGTTGCCATTTTGTGGCCCCCACTGGCTAGCTGGTGGGTGGACGAGTGAGGTTGGTTGATCCCGGGTTCCACAGATTTCAGCGTTGGTTGAACTTTATCCTATAATGGCGGCTGTGCATGCAGGGGGTCGGGAATAGGCTGGTTACATGATGTATGTTAATGTCAATGTCGCGGTCATGGATATTTGATTAACGGCTTGGTCCTACTGATATCTTTTGTTAGGTGTCCGGTGCTTTGCTCGTTACTACCCCAAATTCATTACACACATTCATGTACCCGAATCCAAAATATAGCTGCCGATGCCCTGTCCCGAGCTAATTCTCTTTCATAAGTTTCCCGAAGCGGACGTCTACGGTGCCACAATGCCTCGGGACGCTTCACTACTTCCGATCCCATTACCCTGGCTGCAGCTCGCTCGTTGGCAGCGAAATCGCAATAGGAGGTTGTGATAAAGCTCTTTGATCGAGTTTGTGTCCTTTTTGGACCCTTCAGGCGTCCCTTCAGCGTCGCGGTTCCGGCATAATTCTAACCGCTTTTAGGTATCCAGTAGGTAGGGGTCATTCCTTCATGTTTAAGCCCCGACCACAAAGACACTTCTCCAAGATTTGAGAACCCGACGAGACCGTGAATTCCGAGGGCCTCAGGTAAAAGTGGGTACGAGCAATGGATGTTGTCAATCCTCTAAAAGGACCAGTCAGATAAGTGCCTGCGATCATTGCTTCAACTGTGGACGATTTGGACATAGAGCAAGATATGGCCAAACACCCAGACACAACCAGTTAAACGGGAGAGTGTTGCTGGCAAGGGACTGACAGTAACCTGTCCTAGAACCAACTCTGTGTCCCAAAGTGCAACTCTTGTGGGTAGCAAACCAGCAAGCTCCAAAATCACCATCAGTACCACGGCATGGTAGAGGAAATCCATACTCCATTCAAAGAGTGCTTAACTGCTATAACCAAAGATCCCTCTGCAGTGAGCCAGACCGACAGGGGAATTATATGTGAGCTCACGGTGTGAGCAATTAAGTAGGCCAAGGTAAATACAGTTCTGGTTACTCACGGTTATGTCGTCCCTGGGCAGGCCTGCACAAGTGATGAGGAGAATGGCACAACGATTATCTGGGGCACACTCTGATAAGGGACACAGGCCAGATGGTGTTTCAAGTTGCCCTTGGTGGTCTGTATTAATGTGCCTATGGCAAGGTCCCTGATTGTCGTGACGCCAGTACCTTTTGTGGTGGTACAACCATTTATAGTAGTAGTAATTGAGGAATTGGAAACTGAGACAAGGATGGTGCAATCCAACTTATAACTTTTACTGAACGTTGCTCCTGGTAACTGTTATATCCAAGTATAAAACAGTCTCTAGTACATCTGATATGAAATACAGTCACTCATGCATACAAAGTTAGTGAAAATGTAAGTCCTCAGGGAAAAGCAGGCTCTTTGTCTTTTATATATATATGAAAGCTACTGCTTCGGACTAGGCTTTGAAGTATAAAAAGTCTTAGGCTGGTAACAACTCTTGCCTTATTCTAACCTTGATTAAAGGTGGTTTTCAGAATCCTTGAACCGTCTATTTCCAGGGCTTTTCTGACAGTTGGCCTAACTGTCCTCAGGATTTAAACTGGAGGTGTGGATGCCGGAAGCTGTGTCCTACACCTAATTACAAAGGTGCCTGGGAAGCCCTTGAGTATGGCCGTTATGCTATATTTGACTTGAATACTTTTAAATATATATATATTAATCCCCTTGAAACTTGAAGTTTGCAGCTTTGTCACTGGTCACCCCGAGGGGCAAGCTATAGAAGTAGATTTCTCACCTCTAGGCTGAATCTTATAGGCTTTAACCCTGGACTGTGGAGCCATCAAGGAGAGAGCAGAGAGGCAGGAGGCCTCCCTCTAGCAGGCAGCTACATCTTGACTGCACACCGACTAAACTTCTAGACGCACTTGGCCTACTAGGCCCGAGCTAAGCTATATATACACTGTCACTCTGCCCCCATCTAGTAGTCAGACTAGTGTAGTGCAATCTAATTGGCCTAAATGAAAGGATCTTACACAGAATCACATAGTGACATGGGAGAATATGACATGAGATGAAGTATGACATGCAGACATATTATATTGCAATAAAACATAATAAAACCGGTTTGCTGTGCCTCACGATCACGAGTGGGACACTGCACCTCCAGATGACTGAGCAAGTACCAACTCACGTGGACGGCGTTACCATGAGACTGAACAGCAAGTTACTGAGTCTCGTTGGAAAAAGGTGCCTTGTGAACTGTGAAATAGTCCAAGCCAGCAATGAGAACTGGAGACAGAGGGTTCTGCCACATACAGTGCTCTGGTCTTTAAAGAATTGCAGGGGCCAGGAGTCCTCTTTGGGAAGGCCGCCAATGAGACTGAAATTCTTTTCTCCGGGTGGATTGAGGTAGTTTTTCAACTAACAGTGGGAAGTAATAACACCAAAGAGCTAGTAGTGCCACTGTTGGTATTAGCAGAGAAAGTCGCAGAGACTGGTACAAAGAGCCAAAGGATTCTGGCAAACACTGTGACATATCTCAGATATAGAGCCCATGCCAAACCAACCTTGCAAGATTAGACGGTATTGGTTACACCTGATGAGACTCATGATGTGCCAGACGGACTGTATATCAGGGAGACATTAGTGTCACTCAAAAAGGGACAGTTTCCCAAATTATCCATTCCGGTTTGGAACACCACTAAGCGAGACATTATCTTACCAAGTCAGACTAGGATTGGTTGCCTCAAGCCTATCAAGACAACATACCCAGCTCAGGTGAAACCAAAAGAATCAGTGAGTGTGGCCACTCACCCGGTAACTCATAGTCTGCAGTCATCCAAATCAGGGCCGGAAGGTTGAATGAACAATTTAAACACGAGTCAGTCACTGGTAAGCTCTGCTCATCGAGAACACTGGGATCCACCAGTACCTATAGAACACCTACCGGAGGAAAATCAACTGATAGTCAAGACAATGCTAAGGGAAGAATGCCATGCATTCGCTAAAGATGATTCTGACGTCAGATGCATCCCTTCCCTACAATTACAACTGTGCCTCAAAAACAATACACCGGTTAAAAGGACTTACAGTCATGTGAAAAAATTAGGACACCCTTTGAAAGCATGTGGTTTTTTGTAACATTTTTAATAAATGGTTATTTCATCTCCGTTTCAACAATACAGAGAGATTAAAGTAATCCGACTAAACAAAGAAAACTGAAGAAAAGTCTTTTCAAGATCTTCTGTAAATGTCATTCTACAAAAATGCCTATTCTAACTGAGGAAAAAGATAGGACACCCTTGCCCCTAATAGCGAGTGTTACCTCCTTTGGCTGAAATAACTGCAGTGAGACGGTTCTTGTAGCCATCTACCAGTCTTCGACATCGGTCTGAGGAAATTTTACCCTCCTCAATGCAGAACTTTTTCAGCTGTGAGATGTTTGAGGGGTTTCTTGCACGTACAGCCCTTTTCAAGTCACTCACAGCATCTCAATGGGATTCAAATCTGGACTTTGACTTGGCCATTCCAGGACTCTCCATTTCTTCTTTTTCAGCCAATCTTTGGTTGATTTACTAGTATGTTTTGGGTCATTGTCATGTTGCATGGTCCAGTTCCGCTTCAGCTTTAATTTTCTAACTGATGGTCTCACATGTTCTTCAAGCACCTTCTGATACACAGTAGAATTCATCGTGGATTCTATGATGGTGAGCTGACCAGGTCCTGCTGCAGCAAAGCAGCCCCAAACCATGACACTTCCACCTCCATGCTTCACAGTTGGTATGAGGTTCTTTTCTTGGAATGCTGTGTTTGGTTTACGCCAAACATGTCCTCTGCTGTTGTGTCCAAATAATTCAATTTTGGACTCATCTGTCCAAAGAACATTATTCCAGAAGTCCTGGTCTTTGTCAACTTTATCTCTGGCAAATGTCAGTCTGGCCTCGATGTTTCTCTTGGAAAGCAAAGGTTTCCTCCTTGCACACCTCCCATGCAAGTTAAACTTGTACAGTCTCTTTCTGATTGTAGAGGCATGTACTTCTACATCAACAGTAGCCAGAGCCTGCTGTAGTTCTCGAGATGACACTTTAGGGTTTTTGGAGACCTCTTTTAGCATCTTGCGGTCTGCTCTTGGGAGTGAACTTGCTGGGGCGACCAGTCCTGGGCATGTTGGCAGTTGTTTTGAAAGCCCTCCACTTGTAGACTATCTTCCGGACAGTGGAATGGCTGATTTCAAAATCTTTTGAGATCTTTTTAAATCCCTTCCCAGACTCATAGGCTGCTACAATCTTTTTCTGAAGTCCTCTGACAGCTCTTTTGCTCTCACCATGGTGCTCACTCTCACTTCAACAGTCAGAGCACACCAAACTAAATGTCTGAGGTTTAAATAGGGCAAGCCTCATTCAACATGCAGAGTAACGATCTACTAATTATGTGCACCTGGTGTGATATACCTGTGTGAGATCTGAGCCAATTTAAGAGGGAATACATGTGAGGGTGTCCTATCTTTTTCCTCAGTTAGAATAGGCATTTTTGTAGAATGACATTTACAGAAGATCTTGAAAAGACTTTTCTTCAGTTTTCTTTGTTTAGTTGGATTACTTTAATCTCTCTGTATTGTTGAAACGTAGATGAAATAACCATTTATTAAAAATGTTACAAAAAACCACATGCTTTCAAAGGGTGTCCTAATTTTTTCACATGACTGTACATGTCTGTTCGAAGGCCACTACACCAGGAGGTGAAAGAATATCTACAGGATCTGTTGAACCACGGATGGATTGCAGAGTCGAAATCATCATACTCTTCACACATTGTGTGCGTGAGAAAGAAGAATAGTAGTTTAAGACTGTGTTGCGATTACAGGGAATTGAACCAGAAGTCCATCCCTGACCGCCACCAAATCCTTAGGATCCAAGACATGCTGGACAGTTTAGGAGGAAGCTCTGGTTTTAGGTGCTAGACCAAGGAAAATCCTACCATCAAGGATTTGTGGAAGAATCCACCGACTGACTGTTTTCATCACACCTTGGGGCCTGTATGAGTGGATCAGAATACCCCTTGGCCTTAGCTCTGCGCCAGCTGAATTCCAACACAGCATGGAAACTTGTCTAATGGGACTGAGGGATGAGGTCTGTCTGCCATACCTAGATGACAACCTGGTTCACAGCAGATCATTCTAAGAGCATGTGGAATATGTCCGGTTGGTACTGCAACGGTATCAGAAACATGAAGTCAAGTTAACAGCGAGGAAATGTGAACTTTTCCGAAACAAAGTCAGATTCTTGGGCAAGATCGTGTCCAAAGATGGCCATTCCATGGATCCAGCAAATATTGCGCTTGTGCTAGCCTTGAGGAACAGCCAGCCAAAGACTGTTGGAGAACTCAGGAAGTTATTAGGATTCATGTCATACTATCGTCCTTACATCCCAAACTTTTCCAGGATTGAGAAACCCCTGTATGAATTGTTATCAGCGGATACAACACCTGCCATTACGTCAGTAGCGGCTCACCAACCTAAGAAGAGGAAGAAGCCATCACCAAAACTAAAAGGTCAACTACATTATTATCAGTCGATAGTCTGGACTGACCACATGGATACAACACCTGCCATTACATCAGTAGCGGCTCACCAACCTAAGAAGAGGAAGAAGCCATAACCAAAACTAAAAGGTCAACTACCTTCTTATCATCCTCCAGTTATGGGTTACCCTGATTAAAGGCAAATCCTTTATTATGCACTGTGATGCCTTGCAAGAAAGACTAGGAGCTGTGTTGTACCAAGAGCAGGAGGAAAAATTAAAAGTCATTGCTTACGGATCCAGGACTCTCACACCTGCCAAGAAGAACTATCACATGCATTCAGGAAAACTAGAATTCCTCGCTATTAAGTCGGCCATATGTGAAAGATTCCGAAGCTACCTATAAAACTGTCAATCCTTTGTAGTCTATACTGACAACAATACACTAACTTATGTCTTAACTATTGCTAAACCATACGCAGCAGGCCACCGATGGGTTTCAGAACTCGCTGACTTTAATTTCACTATCAAGAGTCGTCCAGGAAAGAGAAATGCGGATGTACTCTCTCGTATGCCACTAAGTCCTGAATAGTGTTGAGCGAATTTGTGGTTTAAATTCGGCATCTAAAGTTTGGGTTATCGAAGAATCATGATATGGATTCTGCTACCATTGACCATAGCGGAATTTGGAAACCATAACAGCCCATTATGGATTCCATATTCCGTTATGGTCCGTGGTAGCGGAATCCATAACGGGATTCTTCGATAACCCGAACCCGAACTTTAGACGCCGAACTTAAACCCCAAGTTCGCTCAACACTAGTCCTGAACAATACATGCAACAGTGTTCGCAAGAAGTCGACCCTAAAACCATCAGTTGCATAACCCAAGCACTTTAAGTACAACAGAAAGAAGAAACACCTTGGCTGTGTCCAATAACCACAACGAAAACAACGTCAACAATAAATGGTACCCAAAAGAAAGTAGCTCAAATACCTAAAGAGACCATAAGGACTGCACAAAAAGAGGACTCAGTCATCAGTCCAGTGTGGAAGTACAATAAATAAAACAGGTTACCATCAAAACAGGAACGACAAATTGGATAGCTTGATTTCTTAATACTAATGAAGCAGTGGACCAAATTATACCTCGACAAAGATGGAATTTGGAGACGGAAAACACCCTCAGGTTCTCAACTGGTGTTACCCAAGCTGTATTATTATCACGACCGGCGTACCGATCACAGATGTGTGACGCGAAGGGAGGGAAAAGGAAAAGCCCTGTCCAGGGGAGAGGGAAAGGTGGTGACCCCTAACTCACCTTGAAGCTGGCACCTGACTGCCCTGACGTCCCTAGATGGGTTCCTCACCCGTACGCCGATCACGTGCCTAAACCCTGGCTTTCCTTAAGCTGAGCCCTAAGTAGTGAATAGGGCGGTGGGAGCACTAGTCCTCACCACTAACACTTAAGGAAAACACCAGGGAGAGGACAGACAATACAGACAAAACATATAAGCCCAGGTGGGCGACAATAGCGGACAACAAAAGCCCAACAGGGATCCGGAGGGTAACGCTCTGGTACGACAACCAGGAACAACAGCTACACAGCTCCAGTGGGTCAGTATAGAAGTCCAGGCAGGAAGCTCTATATCTGGCAACCAGAGAAGTGGGAAGGGGGAATATAAGGAGGTTGGGAGTGGCGGACAAGAAACAGCTGAGGAGAAGAAGCTACGGATCCCTGAGTGAGACAAAAAGGATTGCAAGGCAAACACAGAAAGCTACCATTAAGTAATAGCATGATATTTAGACATAGAGCACGCAGCCACCCGCTGCGACTTCCTGACCCCGGGTATAACGGAGTCAGACGTGGCTCCCGGCACCCTCGTGACAGTACCCACCCTTTCTACAAGGGGCCTCCGGACACTCAGGACCAGGTCTCCCAGGATGAGAGGCATGGAAAGCCTGAACTAACCTGTTGGCGTTTACCTCTGACGCTGGTACCCACATTCTTTCCTCGGGACCATAACCCCTCCAATGCACCAGATATTGAAGAGAGCGGCGGACCCGACGAGAATCAACAATTTTGGATATTTGAAACTCCAGATTACCATCAACAATAACAGGAGAAGGTGGTAGCGGTGACAGTTCTAGAGGTGCAACATACCTTTTGAGTAACGACTTATGGAAGACGTTATGGATTTTAAAAGTCTGAGGTAGCTCCAGGCGAAAAGCCACGGGGTTAATGATGGCTACTATTTTGAAAGGACCAATGAACCTAGGACCCAGTTTCCAAGAGGGAACCTTTAACTTAATATTACAAGTAGACAACCACACATAGTCATTCATTCCTAGGTCCGGACCTGAACGTTTCTTATCAGCCATGCATTTATATTTACCCCCCATATTTTTCAAGTTAGCTTGCACCTTCTGCCATATAGATGAAAGTGATGACGAAAACCGTTCCCCCTCGGGAACCCCTGATGACCCCCCTTCTTTGAAAGTACAGAATTGGGGATGAAAACCATATGCACCAAGAAATGGTGACTTGCCAGTGGATTCCTGACGGCGATTATTTATAGCAAACTCAGCTAACAGTAAGTATGATGACCACTCCTCTTGGTTTTTAGACACAAAACACCTTAGGTATGTCTCAAGGTTTTGGTTGGTACGCTCAGTCTGTCCATTCGATTGAGGATGGAATGCTGAGGAAAAGGACAAGTGTACCCCCAAACGGGAACAAAAAGCTTTCCAAAACTTAGAAATAAACTGGGTTCCCCGATCCGAAACAACATCAGAAGGGACCCCGTGAAGCTTCACGATTTCATTGATGAATACCTGAGCTAGAGTCTTAGCGTTAGGTAGTGCGGGTAACGCAATAAAGTGTACCATTTTGCTAAACCTGTCCACTACTACCAAGATAACTGTTTTACCCGCAGACAAAGGTAAGTCAGTGATGAAATCCATTGACAGATGTGTCCATGGCCTATTGGGAATGACAAGTGGCAATAAAGACCCTGCTGGACGTGTATGAGAGACTTTAGCACGTGCACAAGTAGAACAAGTAGACACAAAATCCATTACATCCTGACGCAACCTTGGCCACCAAAAACGACGAGACAGTAGCTCCAAGGTTGCTTTACTACCCGGATGCCCAGCAAGTGTCGAATTATGATGTTTCTTTAATAATTCGAGACGCAGGTTTAACGGTACAAACAATTTCTCTGAGGGGCAAGAGACCAGGACGTCCCCCTGGGCCTCTAACACCTTCCCCTCCAGAACAGAGTGTACAGCAGAGACAACCACTCCTCTTTGTAGAATGGGTACCGGATCACCCACATTACCCCCTCCAGGGAAACTACGACATAATGCATCTGCCTTGGTATTTTTTTCCCCAGGACGATAGGTGATGATAAAGTTAAACCTGGTAAAAAATAGAGACCACCTATCTTGTCTAGGGGTGAGACGCTTAGCTGATTCGAGGTACAGAAGGTTTTTGTGGTCTGTAATCACCGTGGCGGGGTGGATTGCCCCCTCTAAAAAGTGACGCCATTCCTCAAACGCTAGTTTAATAGCTAATAGTTCCCTATTGCCAATATCATAGTTCCTTTCCACTGCAGATAGTTTTTTAGAAAAGAAAGCGTAAGGACGCCATTTGCCAGGCGACGGACCCTGAGACAGTACAGCCCCCACTCCCACCTCTGACGCATCTACTTCAACAATAAAAGGCTGGGAGACATCCGGTTGGATTAGTACAGGTGCCGAGGTAAACCTCTCCTTTAGAAAGGAAAATGCCATTTTAGCGGCGTCAGACCATTTAGAAAAATCAGTCCCCTTCCTAGTCATGTCAGTAAGGGGTTTGACAATCACAGAATAGTTTTTAATAAACTTTCTATAGAAATTTGCGAAACCAAAGAACCGTTGCAGTGCTTTAAGGTTCTCAGGAAGATCCCAATCTAGAATTGCCTGGACCTTACCAGGATCCATACCCGGAAACCAGAAGCAGACAATAGATATCCCAGGAACTGTATCTCCTGAACGGCGAAGACACACTTTTCAATCTTCGCATATAATTCATTCATTCGTAGGACCTGCAGTACCTGTCTGACATGTACCTCATGTGTTTTTAGATCAGACAAATAAATTAAAATATCATCTAGGTATATTACCACAAACCTGCCGATAAGATGACTAAAAATGTCGTTAATGAAATGTTGGAAGACAGCAGGAGCATTGGTCAGACCGAAAGGCATGACTAGATTTTCATAATGCCCCTCAGGGGTGTTAAAAGCTGTCTTCCACTCATCCCCCTCCTTGATACGAATCAGATTGTAGGCCCCCCTAAGATCAAGTTTGGAGAACCACCTAGCACCCGCAATCTGATTAAACAGGTCAGGAATGAGAGGAAGAGGGTATGGGTCTCGGATGGTTATCCGGTTTAGTTCGCGGAAATCTAGGCAAGCACGCAGGCCCCCATCTTTTATTTTAACAAAGAAAAACCCTGCAGCCACGGGCTGATGTGTCTCTTAGCCAGACTCTCGGAGATATAATCTTTCATGAGTTGTCTCTCGGGACCCGAAAGATTATATAACCTGGTCTTGGGTAATTTTGCACTGGGAATTAGGTTAATCGGGCAATCATAAGGACGGTGAGGAGGTAACTTCTGACAACCGTTCTCAGAGAAAACGTCCTCAAAATCCGAAACAAATGTAGGTAGAGTAGCTGTGGAGGCGACTAAGCAATTGCTATTTAAGCAATTTTCTCTGCAATGCTCACTCCACTCCAATATCTCCCTGGCCTGCCAATCCACCACTGGATTGTGCACTACCAACCAGGGAAGACCCAATACCACAGGAGAGGGAAGGCCCTCCAGAACATAACATAAAAGAAACTCATTATGGTGGTCCCCTACCCGAAGGTGTAAGTTATGGACAATATGAGTAAGGTTTCTCTGAGACAGAGGAGCAGAATCAATAGCGAATATGGGAATAGGTCTCTGTAGCGTACAGAAAGACAAACCCATAGTCTGGGCAAAATGGGCATCTATCAAATTAAACCCTGATCCACTGTCTAGAAAGAAAGAAATAGTCTCCGTCTTATCACCAAAAACAACAACCGCTGGCAACACAAATTGAGACGTTCTTATGGAGGAAACGCATACCCCCCGGCTGACATCCTCCACACAGCCTGGGGTTAGTAGTTTTCCGAAGGTCGTTTGTTTTTGGGTATGGAAGGACAGACATTAATGAAATGACCCCTCCCCCCACAGAAAAAACAAACTCCATGCCTACTGCGAGCCTCAGGAGGACGGACCTGATGAGTAGTTCCTCCTAGCTGCATAGGTTCGTCTAGGTCCGTACAGACTAGCTGCTGCTTGGGAGGGGTTACTAATTGCTCAGAATTTTTCATTCTGTCCCTAAGACGTCTATCTATTCTGGTAGAGAGGGACATAACAGCATCAAGGGAAAAAGGGGTCTCATACAGCGCAAGCGCATCCTTAAACCAGAGCAGAACTGACTCCTGAGAGCCGGATCATTCCACTGAGTACCCGTAGCCCACCTACGGAACTCTGAGCAATACTCCTCTGTTGGCTGATCTCCCTGTAGGAGTCTCTGTAACTTCGACTCAGGGTCATCATATATGAGACCCAAGGCCCCAAAAAATCCATCCACTGACCGGAGAGCCTGGGAATCAGTGGGTAAAGAGAACGCCCAGGATTGCGGGTCCCCCATCCGCTGTTCTTCATTACCAGAGGAGTAGGAGCGCAGCTTAAGATATAACTCACAGGCCTCACGGAATGTCACAAATTTGTCCCTTCCCCCAGAAAATCTGTCAGGAAGAACAACCTTGGGTTCAGAAGCAACCTGGTTACCCATAGCAACCACTGGGCTTGCGGTCTGCTGCAATTGCTGCTGCTGGAGGAACGACGCCTTCAATCCTGCTACCTCCAAAGACAGGCCTTAAAGTTGCTTTGTCAAAGCAGCAATAGAATCCATACTGGATTCTAAATAGGCAGAAAGTGAGAAAGAAAAAAATAATTTTTTTTTTCCTACCTACACAAAATAAAGGCCAGATATAATATCATGACCGGTGTACCGATCACAGACGTGTGACACGAAGGGAGGGAAAAGGGAAAGCCCTGTCCAAGGGAGAGGGAAAGGTGGTAACCCCTAACTCATCTTGAAGCTGGCACCTGACTGCCCTGACGTCCCTAGATGGGTTCCTCACCCGTACGCCGATCACGTGCCTAAACCCTGGCTTTCCTTAAGCTGAGCCCTAAGTAGTGAATAGGGCGGTGGGAGCACTAGTCCTCACCACTAACACTTAAGGAAAACACCAGGGAGAGGACAGACAATACAGACAAAACATATAAGCCCAGGTGGGCGACAACAGCGGACAACAAAAGCCCAACAGGGATCCGGAGGGTAACGCTCTGGTACGACAACCAGGAACAACAGCTACACAGCTCCAGTGGGTCAGTATAGAAGTCCAGGCAGGAAGCTCTATATCTGGCAACCAGAGAAATGGGAAGGGGGAATATAAGGAGGTTGGGAGTGGTGGACAAGAAACAGCTGAGGAGAAGAAGCTACGGATCCCTGAGTGAGACAAAAAGGATTGCAAGGCAAACACAGAAAGCTACCATTAAGTAACAGCATGATCTTTAGACATAGAGCGCGCAGCCACCTGCTGCAACTTCCTAACCCCAGGTATAATGGAGTCAGACGTGGCTCCCGACACCCTCGTGACAATTTTCATTGGTGTTGCAGCCAGCGTTGTCAGCTGGAAATTTTTGGAGCAATTTTTCCACAAGGACCTTCTGGTATTGCACAATTTTGCTTGTCCTCTCCACCACAGGAATGGGAGATCAGAAGTTCTCTTTGTAGCGGGGTCGAGAAGGGTGAACAACCAGTTCATGGGAAAGGCAGCCTAACATAAAGTCAGCCATGTGTGCAGAGTCCCAACAGACAAGACTTCGCTGTCCTCATCAGGAGGATGACTTTCAATCTCCTCATCCCCTTCCTCCTCTTCTACCCATCCATGCTGAACAGATGGAATAAAACTTCCATGGGTACTACCCTCTGTAGCGGAGGCAACCGTCTCCTGCTCCTCCTCATCATCCAATTTGCTTTGAGAAGACGAACTGAGGGGGGTCTGGCTATTATCCTGTGTACTGTCTTCCCCCATTTCCACCCCTTCCCCATGAAAAGCGTCCGTTTTAATTTAAAGCAGCGAGCGTTTGAGTAGACACAGAAGTGGGATGGTTACACTGATAATAGCGTTATCACCGCTCACCATCTGTGTTGATTCCTCAAAGTTGCGTAAAACCTCACAGAGGTCAGACATCAATGCACACTCGTCACTTTTGAAGAGCAGAAGCTGACTAGAAAGGCGACGACCATGTTGCAACTGGTATTCCACTACTGTCCTCTGCTGCTCACAAAGCCTGGCCAACATGTGGAACGTCGAGTTCCAGCACGTGCTCACGTCGTACTAAAGTCGGTGAGCTGGAAATTGCAAGTGCTGCTGCAGAATTGCCAGACCGGTGGAAGCTGTTGATGACTTGTGGAAATGGGCACACACGCGGCGCACTCTCACCAGTAGCTCAGGCAAATTGGGGTAGGTTTTGAGAAACTGCTGAAGCACTAGGTTGAACACGTGGGCTAGGCATGGTATGTGTGTAAACTTTCCGAGCTCCAAAGCCGCCACCAAGTTACGGCCATTATCAGACACAACCATGCTTAGTTGTAGGTTGAGTGGCGAGAGCCACAGTTCAGTCTGGTTCCTTATCCCCTGCCATAGCTCTGCGGCGGTGTGCTGTTTGTCACCTAAGCAGATCAGTTTAAGCACGGCCTGTTGCTGCTTCCCTACTGCAGTGCTACACTGCTTCCAGCTACTGACTGATGGCTGACTGGTGCTGCAAGATGATAATTCAGAGGTGGAAGTGGAGTAGGAGACGGAGTAGGAGAAAGGGGGGTTTCAGACACTAATGTAGGTGGCGGCGGAAACCCTGATGGAAGTAGGGCCCACAATCCTTGACGTCGGTAGCACCTGTGCCATCCCAGGGTACGACTCGCTCCCGGCCTCCAACACCTTTACCCAATGTGCCATCAGGGAAATGTAGTGTCCCTGGCAAAAGCACTTATTCGTGTGTCGGTCGTTAAGTGGACCTTCCCAATAACTGCGTTGGTCAGGGCACAAGTGATGTTACGGGACTCATGCTGATGTAAGGCTGGGACTGCACACCGTAAAAAATATTGGCGGCTGGGGACAGAGTAATGCAGGACGGCCCCCGCCATCAGGCTGCAGAAAGCCTCAGTGTCTACAAGCCTAAATGGCAACATTTCCAGGGCCAGCAATTTTGAAAGGTGCGCATTTAGTGCTATGGCCTGGGGTATAGACATCTGTACTTTGTGTTGGGACACAGAAGTGGATGTGCTAGCTGATGGTGCTTGCGAAGGTCCAGGTGCATGGCAGGAGGCATCCAGGCTTGCGTCTTGGACAGGGGATTGGCCAGCACGTAACACAGGGGAAGAGGAGGCAGTGGTGTGACTCGCAGACACTGATTGTGGACCCAAGCGTTCGGCCCACATGGCCCAAACTTATAAATTTTAACCCCCCCTGCACCCCGCCATATTAGTGTCCCCCCGGGCGGTGCAGGGGGAGGGGAATTGCGAGCGGTGCTGCGGGCTGGGGGCAATTGCGATCCCCTGCCCGCCTCCTTTCAAATGCTGTCCCTGGTGTCTAGTGGGTATAGCAGGGAGTCAGCACATTGCTGACCCCCTGCTATAAACTGCCGACATCTGTGCCGTACAGATGTCAGCAGTTTAACCCCTTCCATACCGCGGTCCGTACGGACTGCTGTATGGAATGGGTTAACAGGGAGGGAGCTCCATCCCTCTCCCATCGGGGGGCTGCTATGCCTTTGCAGCCCGCTGACAAGATGGGATCGCAGAAGGAGGGAGCTCCCCTCCCTCCCCATCACCCGCTGCTCTGTTCTGAAAGGGGGTCATGGTTGCCATGAGAGCAAGACGCTTTCAGAAGCGTCCTGCTCTCTCCATGGTGCTGAAAGTCTGAATAGACCTGCTAAAGGCAGGTCCATTTACACTTTGTAAAGTAAAAAATACAGTAAGTACACTATATAGTGTACTTACTGTATTATATAGACACCAGATCCACTGGATCTACAAGAACCAGGTGCTTCTAGGTCAAAAAAAATGTAAAAAAAGTTAAAAAAAAATACATATCACTGAATAAAAATTTAAAAAATAAAATACACTACACATATTATGTATCGCCGCGTCCGTAAAAATCTTTTCTATAAAAATATCACCTAACCCTCACGCAAATACCGTAGAAAAAACTATAAAATGGTGCAAAAAAGCTATTTTTTGTCACCTTGCATCACAAAAAGTGTAATACCAAGTGATGAAAACGGCGTATGCCTCCCAAAATAGTACCAATAAAACCACCATCTCATCCCGCAAAAAATGAGTCCTTACATAGGACAATCGCCCAAAAAAATAAAAAAATATGGCTTTCAGACTATGGAGACACTGAAACATTATTATTTTTTTCTAAAATGCTATTATTGTAAAGTAAAATAAATTTAAAAAAAAGTATACATATAAGGTGTCGCTGCGTCCGTAAAAACCTGCTCTATAAAAATATCACATTATCTAACCCCTCAGGTAAATACCGTTAAAAAAATAAAATAAAAACAATGAAAAAAAAACATTTTTGTCACCTCACATCTCAAAATTGCAATAGCAAGCGATCAAAAAGTTATATGCACCCAAAAATAGTGCCAATCAAACTGTCATCTCATCCCCCCAAAAATGATACCCCACATGATGACCTAACCCCTCAGGTGAACACAACAAAAAAAAAAAAAATACGGTGTCAAAAGCCATTTTTGTCACCCTACATCACAAAGTGTAATAGCAAGCTACCAAAATGTCATATCCACCCCAAGATAGTGCCAATCAAACCGACATCTCATCCCGCAAAAAATGAGCTCCTACAGAAGACAGTCGCCCAAAAAATAAAAATAAAACTATGGCTTTCAGAATGTGGAGACACTAAAAAATCATTTTTTTCAGAAATGCTTTATTATGTAAAACTGAAACAAAAACCCCCAAAAAGTAGTCATATTTGGTATTGTCGTGTCCGTAGCAACCTGCTCTATAGAAATATCACACAATCACACAAACTAACTTGTCAGTTCAACGATGTAAATAACAAAAAATAAAAACGGTCCCAAAACAGCTATTTTTTTGCACATTTTCCATTTTAATCCATTTTTCCAAAAACAAAGCAAGGGTTAACAGCCAAACAAAACACAATATTTATTGCCCTGATTTTCTAGTTTGCAGAAACACCCCAAATGTGGAAGGGAACGCCATATGGTTTTTGCAAGGCAGATTTTGCTGGACTGGTTTTTTGACACTATGTCCCATTTGAAGCCCCCCTGATGCACCCCTACAGTAGAAACTCCAAAAAAGTGACCCTATTTTGGAAACTACGGGATAAGGTGTCAGTTTTGTTTGTATTATTTTAGGGTAAATATAATTTTTGGTTGCTCTATATTACACCTTTTTTGAGGCAAGGTAACAAAAAATAGAAATTCTGAAATTTAATCTCCATTTGCCAATAACTCTTATGGAACACCTAAAGGGTTAACAAAGTTTGTAAAATCAGTTTTGAATACCTTGAGGGGTGTAGTTTCTTAGTTGGAGTCACTTTTATGGAGTTTCTACTCTAGGGGTGCATCGGGGGGCTTCAAATGGGACATGGTGTCAAAAATCCAGTCCAGCAGAATCCGCCTTCCAAAAACCATATGGCGTTCCTTTCCTTCTGCACCCTGCCGTTTGGCCATACAGCAGTTTACGACCACATATGGGGTGTTTCTGCAAACTACAGAATCGGGGCAATAAATATTGAGTTTTGATTGGCTGTTAATCCTTGCTTTGTTACTGGAAAAAATGGATTAAAATGAAAAAAATTCCAAAAAATCGAAATTCTGAAGGGTTAATGACATTTGTAAAATCAGTTTTGAATACCTTGAGGGGTGTAGTTTCTAGAATGGGGTCATTTTTGGGTGGTTTCTATTATGTAAGCTTCACAAAGTGACTTCAGACCTGAACTGGTCCCTAAAAAGTGGGTTTTTGAAAATTTCAGAAAAATTTCAAGATTTGCTTCTAAACTTCTAAGCTTGTAACTTCCCCAAAAAATGAAATGGCATTCCCGAAATGATCGATACATGAAGTAGACATATGGGGAATGTAAATCAATAACTTTTTTTTGGCGGTATTACTATGTATTATAGAATTATTGCTGTGTTGAGACTCTTAAGTGAGGCTCCGCGGTGTTTTTTGTAGCTGGTCTCCCTGAGATCAGCTATTGTTGTGTTTGAGTAGTCTCCGAGGCATTGCTCCCGGTTAGCCAGAATCCTGCTCCACACTGATGAGGTGCAACACCCCGAAACAGCTGTCTGTGGATGGATACCTAGCTTAGGTTTTCTCTGTCACATCCTTAAAGCTTGTAAAAAAGCGGGATCTTGACATAGGGGCCACTTAATATGGTGGATTTGGTGATCTCTGTAATGGAGACACCCCTTTGCTTGGTTTTCCTTCCCTTGAGGGATATCTGGCTTTCATTGTGTTGTAGACCCATAACTGGGGCTCCACATTTATTTTGCATATTCCTGTTTCCCAGGGAACTTTGCACTTCGGATTGCTGTGTTGAGACTCTTAAGTGAGGCTCCGCGGTGTTTTTTGTAGCTGGTCTCCCTGAGATCAGCTATTGTTGTGTTTATGTATTATAGAAGTAGAGAAATTGAGACTTGAAAAATTGCAAATTTTTCCAAATTTTGGGTAAATTTGGTATTTTTTTATAAATAAAAATGAAATTTTTCGACTTTATTTTACCACTGTCATGAAGTACAATATGTTATGAAAAAACAATCTCAGAATGGCCTGGATAAGAAAAAGAATTTAAAAGTTATCACCACATAAAGTGACACTGGTCAGATTTTCAAAAAATAGCCAAGTCCTTAAGGTGAAATATGGCTGAGTCCTTAAGGGGTTAAAGACAAAAGCAGAGTTATTTACTGTGACTTCATGTTTTCGAATGACATATAACAGTTATATATTGTGTTCAAAGAAGCAGAAAAGATAATATGCCTTTAAGATTCATTATATGACTGTAAGGTAAGCTCAATGACACAGCACAATTATTAACAGAAAGCATAGAGTTAAGCTGTTGTTATTGAGCAAGAGTCTTGGCCAATCACAGCCAATCTCACACTCAGCAGGAGTATTGGCCAATCCCAGCCAGCCTCACACTTGTGTGGGAAATTCCATAGCAGGAGCTGCTAGAATTCATTACACCAGAGGAGAGAAGCTGAACAGACTTTTACTCCAGTCAGAGCTGAGTTTTATGGAAGCAAAGAGGCCAAAAAAGGTATTTAGAACAGTTATATAATGTTCCTATTGTTAATGTAGTGATTAGAACTGTATACTGAACTGGTTATATGTGTTTACTTACAGTTCCACCAAATTGCAAATTGCGACCAAATTGCATAAAAGCACCTCAAAGCAATTGTATAGACCAAACTGCAAACCGAGTAGAACAAGTAGAACCATTGGTTAAACCTCAGATATAACTCTCAGAGAGATCATAAAGTGCTTAAATAACTTAAAGTGAGCGTACAGATACTGAAGAGAGAAATATATCCACCATTTTATGTTGAATGACAAGATTAAACAGTTGAACCACCATTTTGTGATACTTTATTCAACAAGTGTTTTGTACATGGACTATCTGCTGCGGAGGTGGCAGTGTTGTATATGAAAAAAAGTTGAAATTAATAAAGAAGTTATTTCAAGCATTGGGTGTGCTCTTTAGACCTACTGCTTCCATAGAACGGCACTAGAGGAATTGCAAAGTAATAGACAGTCTGGTTAGACTAAAAGGTCAGAGATATCAAAATTCTTCTAATGCCGCAGCGCAAAAGGCACTTCATAGTGCTGCACCTGCCACAGTCAGTGGATAACAATTTTACTGTAGTCCACTGAAGTACAGGCCCCAAACATTAAGCATTCACCGGACACAAAAGAACAAGTGATTATGTGTAGAATTGAGTGAACACCTGGAAGTTCGGGTTCGCCGGGTTCGGCCGAACTTTGCTGCAAAGTTCAAGTTCGGGACCCGAACTTGACCCCGAACCCAAACCCCATTGAAGTCAATGGTGGCCCAAACTTTGGGGCACTAAAATAGCTCTAAAAAATTCCTGGAAAGGGCTAGAGGGCTGGACAATGAAGCAACATGGGGGTAAGAGTAGAACCCTGCAAACAAATTTGGATAGAGAAATAACTTACAATAACATAAAATACATAAAAATAAAAAATAATCGTTCTAAACCTGAGCACAAGTGAGTGACAGTGGCACCTGCCACCCCACAAACAGAGGATATGGCAGCAACACCACCACATCTTTCACCGCCACCAAGCATCTCCACACTATCCCATGGAAGCGTTCACCTGTCCATCTCCTAAACAAACTGGAGAGAAAGAGAAAAATGAAAGAGGAAGTACCCCTCTACCCACCCGCCATCTCTGGACCTGAATGCTAGGATTTCAAAATTCCTGGTCCTAGGAAATGCTGTCATTCTGTCTGGTGGAGATGGATGGAGACTTTTAAAAAACTTATGGCGGTGGCTGTCACACAGTACGTGGTTCCCAGCCGCCACTACTTTTCTAGGCGAGCCATCCCTTCCCTGCACAACTAAGTGGCGGACAAAATCAGGTGTGCACTGCACAACGCCATTTGTTGCAGGGTCCACATAACCACCAATATGTGGACCGGTAAGCACAGGCAGGGAAGGTATATCTCCCTAACAGCACACTGGGTAAATGTAGTGGCGGCTGGGCCAGAGGCGTATAGCAGTTTGGCGTATGTCCTTCCGCCCCCGAGGATTGCAGGGCATTTCTCTTTGCCTTCTGTTGCCTTCTCCTCCTACTCTGCTTCCTCCTCCTCTGCCACCTCCTCATCCGCTCCTCGTAACACCTTCACCACCAACATCAGAACAGCCAGGGGGGGAACGACAGCAGGCTGTTCTCAAACTCATCTGTTTGGGGGACAAACCCCATAACACGCTGGAGCTGTGGACAGGCATGGAACAACAGACCGATAAGTGGTTGGTGCCACTGAGCCTCAAGCCCGGCCTGGTGGTGTGCGATAATGGGCGAAGCAGCTTTGGGCCTAGCCGGTTTGACACACATCCCTTGCCTGGCGCATGTGCTGAATTTGGTGATGCAGAAATTCCTGAACACCTGACAGTAAAAATCTATTCAGTTAATCCAGCTCTTAGATTCTGGTCTGACAAATTCACTTTTATTGGTGCTCAAGGACCCCTGCGGCCTGAACTGCAGATGCGACAGGCAAATCATTTTATTAAATTTGTCGGTTAGATTGTTGGGTAACATTTCCACGGTTATCAGGACTTTTTATTATAAATCATAACAAAAACTATACAAGGAACATTTAAAAAATAGAAAATTACCCAGATGATACACCTCCCACAAAGGACAGCTTGTCCTTGCCTCTGGGCAGCCTGGCAAACATGAGCAACTACATGCTGCAGTGCCTGCGCAACGGCTGCTGAGTTGCCCACATTCTAACTTGTGCAGATTACTGGGTGGCCATCCTGCTGGTCCCAGTTACAAGGACAACGTGCCATCCTTAATTCCGTCACTGAAGCGTGATCGCAAGAAGCCAACGCTGGTAGATGTGCTGCTAATGGCATTCACACCTGAAACCGGGGGCTTAGTGGAAGCACAAGGCTAAAGCAGAGGAGGAGGAGGAAGAAGTTGCCAACGCAGCTGGGGCACCGCCAGCACCTCAGAAGGCAGGGTTAGCATGGCCAAAATGTGGAAAAGCTTTGTCACCACGCCACAACAACCTGCACCACCAGCAGATATGGAACGTCTTAGCAAGAGGCAGCATTTCAGCAAAATGGTTGAATAGTATCTGCACACGCCTACACGTACTGACTGATGGGTCTGCCCAGGGTCGTAGCTACAGGAGAAGCAGGGAAAGCGGCTGCTTTTAGGGCCCTGACCCAGAAGGGTTCCATCCAGGAGGAGGAGGACTAAAAGACTTTGTCAGGACCCCCTCAACATTATTATACAATGAAATTATATACAGTGGCCGTATAGACAGTGTAGAAAACGGATGGAACAACTGCCGGGCCTGGTCTGAGAGAGCGATGTTTAGTAGCCACAGGAATGGGGGCGGCATGAAAGGAAGGGGTTGCGAAAAAATTACTGGGGGAGGGGGATCCCATTCAAAAATTTGCTGTTGGGCCCAGTAATTTCTAGCTACGCCACTGGGTCTGCCGCATTTAACTTCTGGGTCTCCAAATTAGGGACATGGCCTCAGCTTAACCTTTACACCTTGGAGTTGCTGGCCTGCCCAGCAGCCAGTGGATTGTCTGAACGTGTGTTTAGCACGGCTGGGGGCGGCCGCCTGTCCACAGCCAACGTGGACAATCTCACGTTCATTAAAAAGAACCAGCCATGGATCCCACAGGACTTGTTTGTACCTTATGCAGAATAGACATGTATATCGGCCTCACTCATTGTTATACTACAGCGCACTTACTCTTTGTTTTCTTTTTTTATATTTCCCAATGTTTTGGGGTCTACCCCAATTTATAAAAAAAAAAAAAAAGAAAACAAAACACATTGTTGTTGACAACTACCTTTGGTTTCACAGCCAAAAAAGGCTTTAGGTCAGGCAACAATGTAACCGCCAATTGTAATGAATTAAGTTACCTGTCTGTTATGCAGTGCAGGGGTACTTTGAAAGAAAGATGGGGTACAGATCAGCCAACAATCTGAACGCCACCTAATTTACTGAATACTATTTCCAAGTCAGGTATGCAGTGCAGGGGCACTTTGAAAGAAAGAAGGGGTACACATCACCCAACAATCTGAAGGCCACCTAATTTACTGAATATATTTCCAAGTCAGGTATGCAGTGCAGGGGTACTTTGAAATAATGATGGGGTACAGATCAGCCAACAATCTGAACGCCACCTAATTTACTGAATATATGTCCAAGTCAGGTATGCAGTGCAGGGGTACTTTGAAAGAAAGAAGGGGTACACGTCACCCAACAATCTGAACGCCACCTAATTTACTGAATATATGTCCAAGTCAGGTACGCAGTGCAGGGGTACTTTGAAAGAAAGAAGGGGTACAGATCAGCTAACAATCTGAATGCCATCTAATTTACTGAATATATGTCCAAGTCAGGTATGCAGTGCAGGGGTACTTTGAAAGAAAGAAGGGGTACAGATCACTCAACAATCTGAACGACACCTAATTTACTGAATATATTTCCCAGTCAGGCATGCAGTGCAGGGGTCCTTTGAAGGAAAGAAGGGTTACAGATCACCCAACAATCTGAACGCCACCTAATTTATTGAATATATTTCCAAGTCAGGTATGCAGTGCAGGAGTACTTTATGGCCAAAAAAATAGTTTTTTTCAACCCCAATGTCCCAGTTGTATTTACTGATTTTATTTCACCCAAAGGTGCTTTATAGGGGAAAAAAGATGATTTTTTCACCCACAGTGAAACAGATGGATTTAAATGGACTTCTTTCGCTATCACTAGTGCAGTGCAGGGCGCAAATGTACTTTGTACCCACAATTAAGTGTTTTTTTCACCAACAATGTCACAGTTGTATTGACTGATTATACTTTACTATCAGAGTTGCAGTGCAGGCCCCAAAGGTACTTTATAGGAAAAAAAAGATGTTTTTTTTTACCCACAGTGAAACAGATGGATTTACTGATTATTTTTCACTATCAGAGAAAAAAATAAATTGTCAGCTCAGAATCTAACAGATGGATTTACTAAATTAATGACACTGACATATGCAGCACAGGGGTACTTTACAGATTTTTTTTTTTGAAAATGTCACCCCCTAGGCCCTTTAAATCACATAAGGATTAACTTTATTATTTTTCCCTTCCCCTGGCACATATGCAGTGCAGGTGCACTTAAAAAATGGATATATGTTGCCCACTGAAGTAAAAGAACTGGATTAAATTATTGTCCCTGGCACATACTCAGGTGCAAGTGCACTACACTGGCACAAAATGGCCGCCGACACCAACCTAACTCACAGAGGGATTAAAGTCTTTGTCACTGGCCTCAGAGTCAGGACAGGGTAAAAAACAGTTTCATTGCACCCACAAGAAAAAAAGGATGTAGTGAACAAGTTCTGATATCAGATATTATTCAGCTTCTTTCTTATTTTCTCCCTCACAGCAGCAGCAGCAGCAGCATCCTAATAAGAGCAGAGTGACGTGCGGCGCTACGTGACTCCAGCTTATATAGAGGCTGGGTCACATGCTGCACTTGGCCAATCACAGCCATGCCATTAGTAGGCATGGCTGTGATGGCTTCTAAGGACAGACAAGTGAAACGCTTGTTAATTGGCTGCCCTGCAGCCTTTCAAAAAGCACCAAAAAAACGCTGAACACCGAACTCAAACCCGAATTTTTACGGAAATGTTCGGGTCCGCGTACCAAGAAACCCGAACTTAACAGTTTGGGTTCGCTCAACCCTAATTATGTGGCTGGTATATTAGGGGTCAGTGGATAACAATTGTACTGTAGGCCAGTGGAGTACAGGCCCCAAACATTAGGCATTCACCAGACAGAAAAGAACAAGTGATTATGTGGCTGCAGGTATATTAGACGGTCAATGGATAACAATTTTACTGTAGGCCAGTGGAGTACAGGCCCCAAAAATTATGCATTCACCGGACAGAAAAGAACAAGTAATTATGTGGCTGGAGATATATTACGCGATCAGTGGATAACAATTTTACTGTAGGCCAGTGGAGTATAGGCCCCAAACATTAGGGATTCACCGGACAGAAAAGAACAAGTGATTATGTGGCTGAAGGTATATTAGGCGGTTAGTGGATAACAATTTTACTGTAGACCTCTGGAGTACAGGCCCCAAACATTAGGCATTCACCTGACAGAAAAGGCCTTTTATGCCGCTGTATATACATAAAACTGTATATACATAGGACCATTCTTTGTTCTGGGTGGTGACGGATATGTGTGGGCTGGCATGAGGAAATTCAATTAAACGTGGTCGTCACAGGCGTTGAATTCCTCAGAGATCCATGCCTCATTCAATTTTAGAAATGTGAGGTGGTCCACACTGTCGTAAGCTAGGCGAGTGCGCTTATCGGTCACGATCCCCCCCTGCTGCGCTGAACGTCCTTTCGGACAGGACACTCGACGAGGAGCAAGCCAAGAGTTCCATGGCAAATTGTGCCAGCTCTGGCCACCGGTCAAGCCTGCACACCCAGTAGTCCAGGGCTTCCTTGCTTCTCAGAGCGTCCACATCGGCCGTTAGCCCGATGTAGTCGGACACCTGTCTGTCTAGGCATTCCCTGGGGCAGGATCCGGAGGGCGGCTGTCAATGGGTGGACTGCAAGAATAATCTCATATCCGAAGTGACCAACACATCATCAAACTGCCCTCTTCTTGCAGGCGCGGTAGGATTGGTACCCGCACCTGTTTTGCTGTGGGTGGAAATGCCTCTGCCAGCACCCGCAACAGCAGAATGCAGCAACTCTCGCAGTAAGGCTTGGAAATGCTGCATTCTGCCAGCCCTCTGTGATGCTGGTAACATTTCCGCCATTTTGTGTTTGTACCGGGGGTCTAAGTACATTGCCACCCTGTACTGGTCCTTGCTCTTTATGCTTTTTATACGGGGTCCCTCTTCAAACACTCAAGCATGAAGGCCTCGATTTGCACTAAACTTGAAGCGGTGGAGTGCCCTGGCTCCTGCTCATTGCCCAGGAGAATGTTGTCCTCGGTCTCCTCCCCCCAGCCACGGACAACACCAGGGATCCCCGAAAAGTTTAAAGTCCCCCTCAAAGCCTGCTCTTCTTGCTCCTCCTCCCCCCATCCTCCTCTGACTCCTCTTCAGATGGAATAACCCCCCCTGGGAATTCATTCAGCATTGCGACTTCCTCATCTTCCAGCTCCTGCTCCTCGACGGCTTGATCAATGACACGACGCAATGCACGCTCCAGAAAGAAGTTTGGTAGAACAGCACTACCTCTGTCAATAAGTTGACTAGACCGTTTCTGTGGCAGTGCCCGCGGTGTCAGATCCCGGCCTCTGGATCTCCATACACGATGCTGGAAAATTAAAGAAAACAGCAGCACTTCAAATCCAAAGTTGTGTTTTTTATTATTCACCCAAATTTTTCTGCATTGCTCCAGAAAAAAGGCGTAAGGTATGAAGTCACTGATGGCGCCCTGGCTGCGACTGACCAGTTTGGTGATTTCATCAAATGGCCTCAGAAGTCTGCATGCGTCGCGCATGAACAGCCACTGGCGCGGTGAAAAGAAACCAAGATCCCCAGAACCTGCCCTGCTACAGAGTTCATACAGGTAGTCGTTAACGGCATGTTGCTGCTGAAGCAGCCTATCAAACATACACAAGGTGGAGTTCCAGCGTGTTGGGCTGTCACAAATCAGACGTCTGATGGGAAGGTAGTGTCGCTGCTGAACGTCAGCAAGGAGAGCCATGGCTGTGTAAGATCTTCTAAAATGGCCAGAGATTTTCCTGGCCTGCCGCAAGATATCCTGGACCCGGGGTATTTGGCTACGAATCGCTACACAGCTAAGTTCAGGACGTGTGCCATGCACGGTACGTGTGTCATTTTGCCCTGTTTCAGCGCGCTCAGCAGACTGGCACCATTGTCGCACACCACTTTACCAACTGTCAAATTGAGCGGGGTTAGCCACTGATCGGCCTGTGACCGCAGAGCTGAAAGCAGTGCAGGACCGGTGTGGCGGTAGCAGTGGAACAGGAGGAATCAGCCGAGGAGGTGATGGAGGATGGAGTAGGAGGAGGAGAAGAAGAGGCAGGCCTGCATGCAATCAATGGCTGTAATACCAAATCCACACGGGAGCCACGGGTTACATTGCTTGACTGCCGCCAGAAGGTTCACCCAGTGGGCAGTTAAACTTATGTACCTTCCCTGCCTGTGTTTGCTAGACCACGTGTCTGTGGTCAGATGTATCTTGGCACCGACACTGTGTGCCAGAGATATATTCACTTGCCGCTGAACATGGACATATAGCTCTGGGATGCCCTTCTGGGAGAAATATTTCTTTCTGGGGACCTTCCATTGCGGTGTGCCAATGACCACAAATTTTCTAAAGACCTCTGAGTCCATCAGTTTATATGGCAGTAGTTGGCGGGCTAGCAGTACCGACAAGCCAGCGGTCAGCCATTGGGCAAGAGGGTTATCTGGCGTCATCAACTTTTTATGCTCGAACATTTGGGCCACAGAAGCCTGCCTTCTGCCAGATGAACGCGACAACGGCACGGTGGAAGGTGGAGTGGAGGACAAATGAGAGTAGAGAGTAGAAAGAGAAGGAGAAGAGGCAGGATGTGGAGCGCTGGGAGTGTGGCTTTGTGGGTTCTCACAGTGATGCTCCCACTGAGCTCGGTGATGGGAGGCCAGGTGCCTTCTTAAGGCGGTCGTCCCTAGGTGAGTGTTGGGCTTACTGCGACTTATGCGTTAAAAGCACCGGCTGCAGATGGCAACACTATTGTCAGCAGCTGACACGTTAGAAAAAGCCCACACTGGGAGCGCCTGATGTAACCGTGCATAGTGGATGGCTCGCTCCAGATACATTTGCAGTCTGCTTTATGCCTCCTGTGCCCTGCAATCTCTGCCTGCTTCTCCTCCTCCCTCTCTGCTGCTCCGTCTCTCCCTCTAAACTTCCCTTCTCTTCCTCTCTTGTGGGCACCTACGTGATGTCCATCGACACGTCATCATCGTCACCTTCACCACCACTGACATTTGAGATCTCGGAGTAGGCAGCAACAGCGGGGACCTCCCTCCTTGGGCTGATCTGGGTACTGTTGTCAGACTGCTGGGTGGCGGCCGTTGCTACCTCCTCTTCCTCATCCGATGGCAAGAATGGCTGCACATCGGTAAGGTCTAGGAATGGATGGGAAAATAATTCCTCTGACGCGAGTGGGGGGAATATTGTGGTGGTCGTGGTGTATTTGGGGGTGCACACAGCAGAGAGTTAGGAGGGCGCAGAAGTGGAAGGCTGAGTGAGCCACTCAACCAACTCTGGTGCGTCGTTTGAAGTAATCTCACACACCTTCTCACACTTCCCACTTAGGTTCCGGCCTGGTGCACCTGCCCGACCCCTACCACCCCTGCGGAATGGCCTGCCTCTTCCTCTGCCTGTCATTTTCAAAATGACCCTGTGTCTAAGTCCCTAGAGAAGAGCAGTATTTGTGGAAGCAGTTATATATGACTATGTAGCACTTCTTCCCAATCTTTTGAAAATTTGTCATCTATAAGATCTTGAGCTGGGGTTTTCATCAATTTTAATCCCTTTATTATTCTCTATATTTTGTCTTAGTAATTTTATTTCCCATCTCTGTCTTAGTTGTTTTATGAGAAGGGACTCCAATTCTTTAAACAATTCAGTTCTATTATTAGTTTCAAATTCATCTATGTAAAATAGTTTAAACACTCCTCCAACCTTCTAACCATCTTTCTCCCCAACACAGCTGCCCCTTGCCCATTGAGGTGCAGCTCGTCCCTACGATAGAGCCTGTAGCCGACAGAGAAGTCGGACCAGTTCTCCAGAAAGCCAAACCCCTCCTTCCTACACCAGTTCTTGAGCCACTGGTTAACCTCCCTAATCTCCCGCTGCCTTTCTTGTGTGGCTTGTGGTACAGGCAGTATTTCAGAAAATACTACTTTTGAGGTCCTTGCCCTAAGCATTTGACCTAAATCCCGAAATCATTTTTAAGGACTCTCCACTAGAGTTGAGCAAACACCTGGATGTTCGAGTTCGGAAAATGTTCGGGTTCAGGATCCAAACTCGACCCGAACTTGACCCGAACCCGAACCTAATTGAAGTCAATGGGGACCCAAACTTTTGGGCACTAAAAAGGCTGTAAAATAGCCCAGGAAAGGGCTAGAGGGCTGCAAAAGGCAGCAAAATGTAGGTAAAACCCCTGCAAACAAATGTGGATAGGGAAATGACTTAAAATAAAATAAATAAAAATTAGCCAATATCAAACACGCCACAGTGTTTGGGGTTTGGAGCAGTCCCACCCATTTATTTATGTGATTCTGTGATTCTTGTTTTATATGTATTGAATGTACCATTGCATATGGGAGGTGGCTGTAGGCTGCTTAATACCTGTTCAGACCTTGTTCACACACCATAGGTAGTCTAGTGGTAGGACCCCATGTCATGCTGAGATACCGTGAAGTGGTGCTTGAAGGGGCTCCGATATGTTCCTGATTGGAAATATTGGCGAATCTCTCAGCTTTTAACACCAGAGTGAGGGATTAGCCAGTGTTGTCAGTTGCTTATCCATATGGTGCATCTTTTTTCTGTGAGTTATGTGTTTATATATTTTCATCCGCACATGGTTTATTTTGTGTAGGATGTTTCTGTGGTGCTTGTGGTTCGCGCCGGTATCCTCCATTGTATGCAATTTTTGCTGGGGATAGCCGTTCGCTGCGAACCACATGCGGAGGAACTGCCCCCCCAGTTAGAAACACGCCACAGTGTTTGGGGTTTGGAGCAGTCCCACCCATTTAGGCCACGTTTATTTCTGTGATTCTTGTTTTATATGTATTGAATGTGCCATTGCATATGGCTGGTAAACATTCTGTTGCACCTGGAAGCCGGTGTCACATGGTCTGTTGTAGGTGTAGCTTGCGGCCTCATTTGTTCCCCATTGCATTGTTGGTCCTGCAATGCAGGTGAGTGGGAGTTGGCTGTAGGCTGCTTAATACCTTTTCAGACCTTGTTCACACACCATAGGTAGTCTAGTGGTAGGACCCCATGTCATGCTGAGATACCGTGAAGTGGTGCTTGAAGGGGCTCCGATATGTTCCTGATTGGAAATATTGGCGAATCTCTCAGCTTTTAACATCAGAGTGAGGATTAGCCAGTGTTGTCAGTTGCTTATCCATGTGGTGCATCTTTTTTCTGTGAGTTATGTGTTTATATATTTTCATCCGCACATGGTTTATTTTGTGTAGGATGTTTGTGTGGTGCTTGTGGTTCGTGCCGGTATCCTCCATTGTATGCAATTTTTGCTGGGGATAGCCGTTCGCTGCGAACCACATGCGGAGGAACTGCCCCCCCAGTTAGAAACACGCCACAGTGTTTGGGGTTTGGAGCAGTCCCACCCATTTAGGCCACGTTTATTTCTGTGATTAATATCAATTGGAAACTTGGAGGAGGAGGTGGAATAGGAGGTTGGGGTGGCATCAGGTGGGAATGCTATGGGAGTTGAAGTTCTATTCACAGCCAAAAAGGATTCATGTCTGCCTGCAGTGCCACAGGCCTCATTCACAGACTCAGGGCCATGGCAACCATACATGATGGTCATTTGACAGTAAAAAGAGGTTAATGTCTCCCACCAATACAGCAGGCGATGAAACAAAATATAGGCCCATGACAACCAGACAATGTAGAGGTCATTTGACAGTATAAAGAGTTTAATATCTCCCACCAATGCAGCAAGCAATGAAACGAAATATAGACCCCTGACAACCAGACAATGTAGAGGTCATTTGACAGTATAAAGAGTTAAATGTCTCCCACCAAGACAGCAAGCAAGTAAACGAAATATAGGCCCCTGACACCTACACAATGGGGCGGTCATTTGGCAGTAAAAAGAGTTTAATAACTCCCACCAAGACAACAAATGATTAAACGCCATATAGGCCCCTGACACCCACACAATGGGGCAGTCATTTGACAGTAAAAAGAGTTAAATGTCTCCCACCAAGACAGCAAGCAAGTAAACGAAATATAGGCCCCTGACACCCATACAATGGGGCGGTCATTTGACAGTATAAATACAGTATATATCATTTGATAGTATAAATACCCCACATGTGACCCCATTTTGGAAAGAAGACACCCCAAGGTATTCCGTGAGGGGCATGGCGAGTTCACAGAATTTTTATTTTTTGGCACAAGTTAGCGGAAATTGATATATATATTTTTTTATTTTGTTTTTTACAAAGTCTCATATTCCACTAACTTGTGACAAAAAATAAAATTTTACATGAACTCACCATACCCCTCACGGAATACCTTGGGGTGTCTTCTTTCCAAAATGGGGTATTTATACTGTCCTGGCATTTTAGGGGCCCCTAAAGCGTGAGAAGAAGTCTGGAATCCAAATGCGTAAAAATGCCCTGTGAAATCCTAAAGGTACTCATTGGTTTTAGGGCCTCTTTGCGCACCCAGGCTGCAAAAAAGTGGCACACATGTGGTATCGCCGTACTCAGGAGAAGTAGGGCAATGTGTTTTGGGGTGTATTTTTATATATACCCATACTTTGTGTGAAAAATATCTCTGTAAACGACAACTTTTAAAAATTTTTATACAAAGTTGACAATTTACAGAGATATTTCTCTCACCCAACATGGGTATATGTAAAAATACACCCCAAAACACATTGCACTACTTCTCCTGAGTACGGCGATACCACATAAGTGACACTTTTGCAGCCTGAATGCAAAGAGGCCCAAATTCCAACGAGTACCTTTAGGTTTACATGGCGGCTCACAATTTAGCCCCGCCCAAAATGCCAGAACAGTAAACACACCCCACAAATGACCCCATTTTGGAAAGTAGACACCTGAGGTATTCACTGAGGGGCATAGTGAGTCTGTCTGAGATTTCTTTTTTTTTGCCAGAAGTTAGCAGAAATTGAAACTTTTTTTTTTTTCTCAGAAAGTGTCATTTTCCGCTAACTTGTGAAAAAAATGAAATGATACATGAACTCACCATGCCCCTCCACGAATACTTTGGGGTGTCTTCTTCTAAAATGGTGTCATTTGGGGGTATTTATACTATCCTGACATTCTAGCACCTGAAGAAACATGACAGGTGCTCAGAAAGTCAGAGCTGCTTCAAAATGCCGAAATTCACTTTTTGCACCATAGTTTGTAAACGTTATAACTTTTACCCAAACCAATAAATATACACTTATTGGACTTTTTTTTATCAAAGACATGTAGAACAATAAATTTAGAGAAAAATTTATATAGAAATGTAGTTTTTTTAAAAAAAAATTACAACAGAAAGTGAAAAATTTCATTTTTTTGCAAAAATGTCGTTAAATTTGTATTAATGGCAAAAAAAGTAAAAATGTCAGCAACAATTAAATACCACCAAATGAAAGCTCTATTAGTGAGAAGAAAAGGAGGTCAAATTCATTTGGGTGGTAAGTTGTATGACGGAGCAATAAACGGTGAAAGTAGTGTGGTGCGGAATTGTAAAAAGCGGTTAAACGAAATATAGGCCCCTGACACCCAGACAGAGTAGAGGTCATTCGACATCAAAAAGAGGATAATGTCACCCACCACAGCAACAGGCGATTATCTGAAATGTAGGCCCCTGGCACCCAGACAGAGGAGAAAGGTCCCAAAGCAGCAAAAGAGGCATCATGTTACCCACCATTGGAACAGGCCACTTTCAGTAATTTAAGCCCCAGCACCCAGACAGAAGAGAGAGGTCCCATAGCAGCAAAACAGGCATCATATTACCCACCAATGGAACAGGCCACTTTCTGTTATTTAGGCCCCAGCACCCAGACAGAGGAGAGAGGTCCCATAGCAGAAAATCAGGCTTCATGTCACCCACCAATGGAACAGGCCACTTTCAGTTATTTAGGCCCCAGCACCCAGACAGAGAAGAGAGGTCCCATAGCTGCAAAATAGGCATCATGTTACCCACCAATGAAACAGGCCGCTACCAGTGATTCATTCGCACTTAGACAGAGGTCCCATAGCAGAAACAGAGCGCTCAGTACTATCATGTTACCCACCAATGAAACAGGCCACTTTCAGTAATTTAAGCCCCAGCACCCAGACAGAGAGAGGTCCCATAGCAGCAAAACAGGCATCATGTTACGCTCCATTGGAACAGGCCACTTTCAGTTATTTAGGCCCCTGACACCCAGACAGAGGAGAGGTTATTTGACAGCAAAAAGAGGTTAATGTCATGCACCAAAGCAGCAGGAGATTAGCTGAAATGTAGGCCCCTGGCACCCAGACAGGGGAGAGGTTCATTCAACTTGGTGTTGCCCCCAAAATAATGGTACAATTATAAAAAGAGGATTCAATAAATAAGTGCCCTGGAGTACAAGAATGTATGGTTGAGAGCGAGGCAGTTATAAATGTCTATTCTGCACAAGGGATGGACAGGTCCCGTGGGATCCATGCCTGGTTCATTTTTATGAACGTCAGCTTGTCCACGTTGGCTGTGGACAGACAGCTGCGTTTGTCTGTAGTGACGCCCCCTGCCGTGCTAAATACACGTTCAGACAATACACTGTTCCGCAGTGCGACTCACCGGTGCGTGCTGCAGCTGAAACTCCACTATGGCCTGCTGCCGCTAGCATGTGCAAGGTGGAGTTCCACCTGGTGGGCACGTCACATATGAGGCGGTGAGGGGAAGGCCGAAGTTACGCTGTAGCGCAGACAGGCGAGCAGAGGCAGGATGAGAACGCTGGAAGCGCGCACAGACGGCCCGCACTTTATGCAGCAGCTCTGACATGTCGGGGTAGTTGTGAATGAATTTCGGCACCACCAAATTCAGCACATGCGCCAGGCAAGGGATGTGCGTCAAACCGGCTAGTCCCAGAGCTGCAATGAGATTTCGCCCATTATCGCACACCACCAGGCTGGGCTTAAGGCTCACCGGCAGCAACCACTCGTCGGTCTGTTGTTCTATACCCCGACACAACTCCTGCGCGGTGTGGGGCCTGTCCCCCAGACATATGAGTTTCAGAACGGCCTGCTGATGTTTACCCCGGGCTGTGCTGAAGTTGGTGGTGAAGGTGTGTGGCTGACCGTATGAGCAGGTGGAAGAAGAGGAGGAGGAAGCCGAGTAGGAGGAGGATGCAACAGGAGGCAAAAGTCCTTTTAAGGACTATTGTGTGTGGCAGCAATATATATTCTAGCGCAGCCTGCGCTAAATTGCTAAAACTTGCTAGAGACCCAAAAGTCCTTTTAAGGACTATAGTTGTATCTGACAGCAATATATATTTTTAGCGCAACCTGTGCTAAATAGCTTGCAATTGTTTGGCTCCGCCCACTTTATGAATGAAGGATGCAGGCAGGGCAGGAGGCGCATGGAGGAACTGAGAGAGACTGAGGGAGACTGCGGCGCAATAGTTAGTAAATTCGGGCTACTTTTACATAGATTAGGTTTACATAAATACTGTATAGGAGCTGCAGGGCCGGAACTTCCGTTATCGGCAGCGGTATCGGCGTCATTTGCACGAGTACAAGTACTTGTGCAAATGCCGGTATCTGTCCCGATACCAATACTGGTATCGGTATCGGGACATCCCATATATATATATATATATATATAGATATATATATATATATATATATATATATATATATATATATATTTATATATCCCAAAATAATGCTAAAAAGAACAATAACTTGTCCCACAAATCAACAAGCTGTCAATTAGTAAAATATGAAATAAATTAGACATATTTGTTATTGCCACCAGTTATATAATTATTTATTCTACACAGTACTTGAGATGAAAAACAATTTCAGATTTACTGTTTTTCACACCTCCCCAAAAAATGAATAAAGGTTAATCAATACAAGATATGTACCCCCACATGGTGGCATTGAAAAAAGTAAGCTCTAGTCATGCACGGCTAAGTCTGCGAAAAAATAAAAAAAAAGATCTTGAAATGATATGATAAAAAGCTAAAAAAAAAGCTGCATTCTAAAGTCTGAAAAAATGAATTTAGAATATTTGTCTACAACTATCGGGTGGGCCCCCAGAGTTAGTTCTACTGGTGGGACCTAGGCACCCCAGTCCAACACTGCATACGGCTGCAAACTTGCTATGCTCATCATACTGTATGTGTAATTGCAAAAATGGGCACCAGATGGCAGTAAAGGCTGGCTTTAAGCTGCTCTATACAACAAAAATATACGTTAAAAGGTTCCTAATAATACTGATAGTGTAAAAAAAGCACTTTTAATGAATATTGTTAGAAGCTATCAAAGTTGCGTAAGAGTAGGAGATTATAGATTTTTTTTGGAAGCCTGTTTCAATGAGAAAAAAACATAATGACAATTTGCTTTACTGCAAAATCGCAGAGGTGATCCTAAGCAGGTGAAATAAAACAAATCACATTTAAAGGTACAAGTCCCTAGATGATAACCTTAATCTGTCAAGGGATCAAGAATGGAGAATACTTTTCTTATTTATCATTTAAAGGGCATCTGTCAGCAGATTTGTACATATGAACCTGACACGTGCGCTTGGCAGCTGAAGGCATCTGTGTTGGTCCCTGCATTATTGAGAAAAATAATTAATAATTGCAAATGAGCCTCTAGGAGCAATGGGGTGTGGCCGTTATACATAGAGAGCTGAGCCTTTTCGATGGGATTTTGAAAACCTCATCCACAGGTGGTGGAAAAAATCTTTGTGAAAAAAAAGTACAGTATGTTAGAGATCTTCATTGCACATTTCACCTTTTAAATTTATAAGGGGAAATCTAAAGTGAGTTTGTAGCACCGCAGCAATCTACATGTGTAAGACGTGGAGATTTGGCTGCACAATCTCTGTGGATTTGCGACGAGATCCATGAAAGGAATTTTCCACCACATGTGAACGTACCCTTAAAACAGTAAGGGGGTCATTTATAATGCTGAAATAGGCCTATATTAGGGGTATTTAAGGCGCAGGTTGCAGGGCAACTAACTGCCCTACTCAGCTTCAGATCAGACCCCAGCCTCTATTAGCCTCTAAAATCTTGGTACCCTCGTCACTTTCGGCTTGCATCGCGTCACTTCCGCCATAATGTACCGCATGAAAAAGAGGTGTGATCGCTGAAGTCGGCACCCAATTGGCTTAAAAGAAGGCGAGTTGGCGCCTGCACACTGCCAACCTGGGTACCATAATTTTACTTTGAGTGCATGTGAATGCGCACGGAGGGAGGGAAGCAGGCAAGGAGGGGGAGGGACAACCAGCCTGGTGTGGCGAAACCAACCTGGACACTGGGTGCTGGAGAAGTCTTGTTGCCCACCTGCTGCCCCAGGATTATGGCCCCTCTCATCAGCCCATGCTAAGCTTAAACCCCATGGCAATGTGACTGTGTTTGTGGCATCTGAGTGCTGTTCGGATATATTGAGCGCTCGGATCCAAGCCATCTGGGGATAGGCTGAATGTGGGGGTCCTGTTCAGCATAATAGGAGTTATGTATATTTGTGTATTTTTGTGTCTTTTCACTAACATGCGCACAATGGAGTTTTGCCTCTGTCCTGGGAGATAATTGGATTACTTCCCAGTTGTCTCCAGTACAGAGGACTCTGTGACCTACTGCCAGCATGGCTTTCCGGCCCAAACCAGTTCCACAAAGACACTTTTTACTCATTTCTGAACCCCTGGTCTAACTCGTACCATTTTTGGATATGTTGTTCCCTGAATGGATTGATGATGAATATGTAATTTTTATTGAAATCCCATGCATAGTTTTGAAGTTATGAACGTTGTATAAAACTGTATATTTTCCTGCCAGTGATAATAAGTTCGTCCATTGTGTTTAGTAATTATATCACTGGCAGAGGGAGGGAATGTGTACTCTGTAGCGGGAGGGTCATTCCTTTGTAATTTTATGATTGGTTAATGTAGAAGTCCAGGGGTATTCCTCTGGACTGAACATGTGTAATAAAAGAGGCTGTATGGGCCAGTACAGGTGGTCTGCTTAACCCTCAAGCCGAAGTGTCGTCTCGTTCTTGGGGGAATTGGAGTGTATGCTGTCACAGTGCGACTGCCAGGAGTGTAAACTGTTCCTAGGGTTTTTCCTGTTCGGCTGTATACTGTTTCCGGTTCGGGAGTCTGGAGCATTCATGTGCTTGCAGTTCGGGAAATTGGTGCTTGCAGTAACTGCCGGTGTGTCTGAAAAGGGAATATCGCCTAAACGGAGTTGTGTGCGTAACGGTCCGTTACAATTGGTGGCAAGCGACGGGATCATTCCTACGGCCCAGAAGGACAGCTACAAGGCTACACCAGTTCCTGGATTACAACTTGAGGGCAGCGCTAGTACCCGTACAGCGCCCCTATCAACAAAAAGGACTAAATTCAGCAGAGCAAGCATGGCGTCCAGCTACACTCAGGAGCAGTTGGACAGAGAGGTTAATGGGGTGCTGGCTGTATATGGACCCAACCCCTCAGAGAGAGTCGTGCAGCTTGTGAAGAGGAAAATGGGAGAGGACCTGCAGTTTAAAGCAGGGTGGGCCAGGGGGGAGAGACCCCAGTGGCCGAGCGAGTCCCAGGGAGCTGAAGTTGCCGTCCTTCCTCCCCAGCAGCAGTGTGTGCCCTTAGGAGAGGAGACAGTCGGTTCCTCTCCCCAACAGCCGAGTGCGTTACAGGGAGCTGAAGGTGCCGTCCTTCCTCCCCAGCGGCAGTGTGTGCCCTTAGGAGAGGAGACAGTCGGTTCCTCTCCCCAACAGCCAAGTGGGGTACAGGGAGCTGAAGGTGCCGTCCTTCCTCCCCAGCGGCAGTGTGTGCCCTTAGGAGAGGAGACAGTCGGTTCCTCTTCCCAGCAGCCAAGTGGGGTACAGGGAGCTGAAGGTGCCGTCCTTCCTCCCCAGCGGCAGTGGGTACCCTTAGGAGAGGAGACAGTCGGTCCTCTTCCCAGGAGCCAAGTGGGGTACAGGGAGCTGAAGGTGCCGTCCTTCCTCCCCAGCGGCAGTGTGTGCCCTTAGGAGAGGAGACAGTCGGTCCCTCTTCCCAGCAGCCAAGTGGGGTACAGGGAGCTGAAGGTGCCGTCCTTCCTCCCCAGCGGCAGTGCGTCCTGCAGGGAGCAGAGACAGTTGGTCTCACTCCCCAACAGCGGGACAATGTATCGAAAGGGGAGACAGTCGGTCCCCCTTTCCAACAGCAGAGAGTATGTCAGGGAGAGGCACTTCTTACCACCTCTCCCCAGCAGCAGCTTATTTACCAAAGGGGAGACCTTATTCTCCTAGATGGGGCAGAGGGGACCGCGGTCTCTGCACCTGGGCTACAGGGGGTAGGGACAGTCGGTCCTGTCCCCCAGCAGCAGGAGGTTTATCCAAAGGGGAGACAGTCGGTCTCCCCTCCAGCAGCAGGACCAAGTCCAGGGAGAGGAGTCTACTATCCCCTCTTCCCAGCTAGGCTCCAACCAGGCTACTCCAGCTGAAGCGCGGGCACCAGGGCAGAGTACCACTGGCCTCTGCCCACTCAGCAACCCACAGATCCAGGAGACCAGTACCCAACACAGCCATGGTGGAGCCATTGGACAGAAACAGGCGACAAAGTTTCCCAGGTTCAGTAACCAAGTGTTGTGGGGGGCTGCACTGCTGATTGTGTTTTGTGGGTGGGTTGTTGGACTAACCAAGGCACTAACCGACAGAAGATTAGGTACCTTGTTAGTCCTTTTGGAAAAGGGGAGAAATGTGGCGAAACCAACCTGGACACTGGGTGCTGGAGAAGTCTTGTTGCCCACCTGCTGCCCCAGGATTATGGCCCCTCTCATCAGCCCATGCTAAGCTTAAACCCCATGGCAATGTGACTGTGTTTGTGGCATCTGAGCGCTGTTCGGATATATTGAGCGCTCGTATCCAAGCCATCTGGGGATAGGCTGAATGTGGGGGTCCTGTTCAGCATAAAAGGAGTTATGTATATTTGTGTATTTTTGTGTCTTTTCACTAACATGCGCTCAATGGAGTTTTGCCTCTGTCCTGGGAGATAATTGGATTACTTCCCAGTTGTCTCCAGTACAGAGGACTCTGTGACCTACTGCCAGCATGGCTTTCCGGCCCAAACCAGTTCCACAAAGACACTTTTTACTCATTTCTGAACCCCTGGTCTAACTCGTACCATTTTTGGATATGTTGTTCCCCTGAATGGATTGATGATGAATATGTATTTTTTATTGAAATCCCATGCATAGTTTTGAAGTTATGAACGTTGTATAAAACTGTATATTTTCCTGCCGGTGATAATAAGTTCGTCCATTGTGTTTAGTAATTATATCACTGGCAGAGGGGAGGAAATGTGTACTCTGTGCGGGAGGGTCATTCCTTTGTTATTTTATGATTGGTTAATGTAGAAGTCCAGGGGGTATTCCTCTGGACTGAACATGTGAATAAAAGGAGGCTGTATGGGCCAGTACAGGTGGTCTGCTTAACCCTCAAGCGAAGTGTCGTCTCGTTCTTGGGGGGGAATTGGAGTGTATGCTGTCACAGTGCGACTGCCAGGAGTGTAAACAGTTCCTAGGGTTTTTCCTGTTCGGCTGTATACTGTTTCCGGTTCGGGAGTCTGGAGCATTCATGTGCTTGCAGTTCGGGAAATTGGTGCTTGCAGTAACTGCCGGTGTGTCTGAAAAGGGAATATCGCCTAAACGGAGTTGTGTGTGTAACGGTCCGTTACACCTGGGTACCATAATTTTACATTCAGCGCCTGTAAACACGCAGTGGGAAGGAGGGTACCGTGGATTTACGGGTCACTGCGCATGCGTGAAGCAGACAGGGTACCGAAAAATTACAGCTTACGCCTGTGAAGGAGCGCAGGGAGGGACCATAAATCCACGGTACCCTCCTTCCCTCTGCGCGTTCACAGGCGCTGAATGTAAAGTTATTGTACCCAGGTTGGTTGTCCCTTCCCCTCCTTACCTGCGTCCCTCCCTCCGCGTGTGTTCACATGCACTGAAAGTAAAATTATGGTACCCAGGTTGGATGTCCCTCCCCCTCCTTGCCTGCGTCCCTCCCTCTGCGCGCATTCCCATGCGCTGAAAGTAAAATTATGGTACCCTGGTTGGTTGTCCCTCCCCCTCCTTGCCTGCGTCCCTCCCTCCCGTGCGTTCACATGCGCTGAAAGTAAAATTATGGTACCCAGGTTGGCAGTGCGAAGGCACCAACTCGCCTTCTTTTAAGCCAATCGGGTGCCGACATCAGCCATCACACCTCTTTTTCATGCTGTACGTCATAGCGAAAGTGACGTGATGCTAGCCGGAAGTGACGAGGGTACCAAGATTTTACAGGTACCATATTTTAACGGAACACCGGCTGTTATCTCATCTCAGAGATCTCCTGCTCTTCCACATTGCTCTGCCTCTGATCCAGTCCTTCACTGCCTCTCCTCACAGGAAATATCAAGGTCAGTGCCTCCAGGCCCCCTCTGTCTCCTCAACTCACAGAAGAAGCTGCATTTAACCCTTACAGCCCTGCAGCTCTCCCTGGCTCTGAGCTGCTCTCCCCAGCCAGCACTCCATCACAGAGCCCTGCAAACCAGCGTCCCAGGATCTGTAATGTTGCTTATGATCCTGACATACAGAGAAGGGAAATACAAGGTGCTCTCACTGCATCCGATCATGATGCCTTAGACAACATGACTGTTTCTAACCAGTCCCTCACGGACACAACAATGAAAATCATGTTGCAGACACTTCGCAAAACTGTTCCTACTAGATATATATACAATGGTCTCTCCTCTTAAAACCGTTGTGGATGGTCTGGGTGACAGAGTGGATCACATTGAAAACAAGTTTGAGGAATTTTCTGCCTCTTATAACACAGTAATAGACTCACATACTGAGTTAGAGAAAGATGTGGTGACATTAAAGGCGAAAATTGCTGATTTGGAGGATAGAAGTCGCCGTAATAATATCAAGTTACGTGGCATTCCTGAAACCGTAACACCAGCTGAAATTCCTGCATATGTGCGGTCCTTAATTGAAGCAGTACTACCTAACTGCTCTCCTCAATAAATGAAAGTGGATCGCACTCACAGGATACCCTGTCTGAAACACATAGACGATTAAATTCCAAGAGATATTCTGGCACGAATACACTTCTTTACAGTTAAAGAGAGACTGATGGAACATTCTCGTAGAAATGGCGGCCTTCCCACTCCATACTGCAAAATCTCTTTATATGCAGATTTATCTGCAACTACCCTTCAAGCACGTAGAGCTTTACAACCTATAACCAAAGCTCTTCGCTCAGCAAAAATCGCCTATAGATGGGGATTCCCTGTCCGTCTGCTTATTCGTCGCGGTGAAACTCTGCATGTTGTCCGCTCACCAGAGGAGGGAAACGCTTTGCTTAAGTCATGGAACTTAGCACCATTTTCTCAAGCACGATCGTCGACAACCCCATCTCAAGTTCACATGACACAAGAACGGTCCACTGCAGGATCAAGAAAAGCGGTATGATTTGCACCTATTTTTTGTCCAGGCCTTACTGGTTGGCAGGGCCGGCGCTACCATATAGGCAAGGGGGGCAATTGCCCCCGGGCCCCCGAGTCCTTAGGGGGCCCCCAAGCCCACCACCCACCCGGCACTGGCCCGAGTCCATTGTCATCGGTATCGCCGTCCTCAGGACAGCGATACAGATGGCCGTGCTGTGCTGTGGCAGGGGAAGGAGAGGAGTCTCCCCTCCCTGTTCCTCTGATAGGCTGTGGGCCTTGTGCCGGCAGCCTATCAGAGGCCGGTGCAGGCGGCGCGATGATGTCATCGCGCCGCCTAAGCCGTACAGCGCGGGACACAGGCTGGAAGAGGCCTGCATCGCATCACTGCCATGGAGGTAAGTATAAATGTTTTTTTGTTTTTTTATAAAACGGACTATCTGTTACTGGCACATGGGGTGGAGGGGTTAAGGGCAGGCTCTATCCCTGTGATACTACAATCCTCAGCATTCTCTTATAATCTGTTGCTGTCAGGGCATGCTGAGGGTTAGGCCGCATGCGCACGGCCGTGAGCGGTCCGTGGTATGCCAGTCTGGAATCCTGCAGAGAGCAGGAGCGCAAAGCGTAATTTTTTTAAAAAATCTGTAATTTTGTTTGCACTAAAGAACTTAATTTTTGGTAAGAAACCATAAAGTTGTCTTGCCTAGGGCAGCAAAAATCCTTGCACCGGCCCTGACTATAACCCCTCACTATACAATTGGTTCGTGTTTTAAGAGCCATATGTTTTTTGTTCCTAACTCTTTTTATTTGATTTTGTTATTAAATGCCATGTTTATGTATATGCTAACACCATGTCTTGCTAATTACACTCACAGTGCCTTATCATTATCTATAGAAGGTGTGCGTGCTCGCTGGGAAGCGCACACTTTCGCCTTCCCCATACTTTTCTTTCTTTTTTTTTTTTTTAGCATCTCCACTTTCTATGAAAAATGGTCATACAGATAGCTAGTATCAATGTAAACGGTTTAAACACACCTCATAAGAGATGACATTTTTGGGAAGAGGCTCAAGCCTTGAGATGTGACGTGATATGTGCACAGGAGACACGCCTCCTTTTAGGCAATGTGGGTCGTATGAAACACCCTGCCTATCATCATATATATCATTCACACTTCACTTCAAAAACTAGAGGTGTTCTAATAGACATTAGAAATATGGTATCCTTTGTATGCAAAGACGTTATTGCAGACCCCAATGAGAGGTACATTATATTATACTGCACCATTAATAATATTCCTATTACATTGATCTCTCTGTATGCCCCTAATGTTGGACAATTCACAGTTTCTTAATCAGCTATTTAAAGTTGCTAGCAAGGTACAATGGGGGTCATTTATTTTATGTGGTGATTTTAATATGGTAATGGACACTAATCTAGATTCTACCTCACTCACTAGAACCCAACCCACTTTCTTATCATCATGGACGTGGGAAAGAGACCTTTATGACACCTGGAGGATCAATCACGGAACAGAGAGAGGTTATACTTATTTATCAGCAGCATATAACATCTACTCACGTTTGGATATGTTCCTGGTGGATAGAATATTTTTACGATCCACATTAGCTTTAACTATTGAAACTATAACATGGTCCGACCATGTGATGATCACACTGGACCATGCAATGATCACACTCATGCTTGATTATGAGATATCCTCGCATTAGCCCTTTCTTACTATCTCACCAGGAATATTCAAAACGTTTACATACTGACATTGAGGATTTTTTCAAAATGAATGCACCCTCTGTAGAAAGCCCCATATCTGTATGGAATTATCATAAAGCGGCGATTTAAGGTTTATGTATTAAATACAGCTCCATGCTAAAAATACAAATAGAAAAACAATTAACGGAGCTCCTGAATAATCTGCGAAATACAGAACAAGCTAATATAGCTTCACCATCTGATATACTAGCCTCACAATTAACCTCTGTTAGACGAGATCTCCGTTGCCACACGCTTAAAAAAACAACAATTAAATTCCCATATACCATTTCTCATTCACCCGACCACTATAAATAAGCTTTTCTCCCCATTTCACATCTCTAATGGTTTTAAGACCTATTATTCTCACATATATAACTTAGGAGATTATATCTCCCCCAGATCACATAAAAGCTATTCAGACATATCTGGATTGCTTACATCTACCATGATTAAATTCTTCCCAATTAAATAAATTAAATGAGGAGATCACCACAGAAGAAATTTAAAAAACGTACGTTCTCTTCCATCTAGCAAAGCCCCTGGCCCTGACAGTTTTACCAGCATATATTATAAAACCTATTACACTAGTCTGTCACCTTATTTACATAACTTCTGTCGAACAGCCATGTCAAGTGGTTCATTGCCCAAAGAAAATCTACAAGCCCTGATCACCACCCTACCAAAACCAGGCCTCAAAATTTTAGACCGATCTCTCTACTGAATCTCTACTGACCTAAAAATATATGCAAAAGTCCTAGCTAATAGAATTGCCTTAATTCTCCCCCATCTGGTGAACTAAGATCAGTCAGGTTTTGTCTCAGGCCGTCAGACCTGCTTTGATCCTCGCCTTACATGCCGAGAATGCTTTTGATAGGTTACGCTGGTCGTATGCTTTCTCGGTATTAGAACATATGGGTTTTACTGGTAGTATATTGCAGGGCAGTGTCATCTTTGTACTTCAACCCTTCAGCCAAAGTTTTATCTAATGGTGCTTTATCTGAGGAATTCAATATTACAAATGGATCACGGCAAGGGTGCCCTCTTTCCCCTTTAATTTATATCTTATCCATAGAGCCACTGGCTCAGGCACTCCAATTGGATGATAGAATCTCTGGGTTGGGTATTAATGGTAGAGATCATGTCATCTCTCTATATGCGGATGATATCATCCTCTCCCTCACCAAACCAGAAACATCTTTACCCGCAGTTATGGAAAACATCAACACATACGGTCACCTATCATATTACCATTTAAATAACTCTAAAACACAAGCTCTCCCCTGAACCTTCCCCCTCAGCAATTAACATCCTTGAAGTCCCAATACCAGTTTGACTGGCAGGAGTAGAACTGTCATACCCCTTCTCTTCCCTATTTACTAAAAACTACATCCCTCTCCTTGCAACTATTGAGTCAGACTCTGCGGAATATGCTTAACATGAAGTATCGTGGCTGGGCAGAATAGCTACTTTAAAAATGTTTATATTACCAAAAATTCTTTATTTATTCAGGACACTGCCCATACTCCTTCCTGAATCCTTCTTCATTAAAATAAATGGAATACTGTCACGTTTTATATGGGCTGGGAAGAAACCAAGATTATCCCCTAGCATTGCCACTAAATCAAAACTCGCCGGAGGGATTGGGATGCCTAATATTAAAGGTTGTTACATATCTACTTTGATAACTCTCCTAAAACAGTGGTGATGCGATACTTCTAATTCACATTGGATCCACATTGAAAATTCCTTGGTATATCCCTACAAAATTAGTGATCTTTTACTACTTCCAGCCTGGAACCTTCACAAATCTCCTCTCACAAACCCACTAATAAAAGCCTCATATAATGTTTGGCTGCAATACCATACTGCCCCACCGTCCTCTACGGTGCCTAATCTCAGGGAACTACCGTTTTCAATAATTGAAGCCTCTAGTCCAGGACTTGAATTAACTAACTGGTCTTTAGGGGGTAGATCTCATGTCAAGCATATATATGATGCTAATGGATTAATGACATTTGAAACCATTCGATGCACATACAATTTAACCAATAAGGATTTTTACAATTATCTACGTATTAGACATTTTTTACAATCTTTAACCCCCTCCTCTTTGCATGTAGATAACTTCACTCAAATATCTCTCATCTGATCTGATATGAAAGAATTAAAACCAATATATACTCTTTACACTAAATCTGATAAATGTAGTAAAAATGTATCCAATAAAACAATGGGAAAATGATATATGAATAAATGTAGACTTCCAAGATTGGCAGGTAGCTTTAGTTTTAAATGTTCACATAAAGCTCTTCAATGCTCCTCACATGCAGAATCCGCCTTTAAGACAGTATCCCGTTGGTACTATTCTCCGGATAGGATAACTAAAGCTTTCCCTAACTCTTCAAATAAATGTTGGACAAAGTGCAGCCAGAAGGGGACCTTATTTCTACGACATTAAACTGCCCTATAAATTGGTCACCTCAATACATTTTACTTTTTCTAGGGATATAAAATATCCCCCCACAATATTGGGAATTATTCTGTATCACTTGGACTATTGCAAAAAAACACTCTTGCAAGCAAATGGAAAACTGCAGAGATTCCCTCTATTGAAATAGTTATTTCCAAACTAAATACTACATATTCCTACGAAAAAATTCTAGCTTGAGGTTCAGGCAACACAAAAAAATTCTCTATCTGATGGAAACCATGGTATTCTTCATCCTATTGTATTGATATTTGAGATTCTTTAGTATCCTCCTGTTGTAATGCTCTTTAATTTAACAAATGCTATCTGTAACTGCAAGTTAGTCATTCTCACTGGTATGGCATGACAAATATTAAAACTATTAACTATAAAATACTTGAGAAGACGTACACTTATGTTTTTTAACATTCACTCAGACATACTGTTCTGTTCCTTTCCCTTTACAGGGAAGTTTTCCTGTTTATGTTTTTATTACCTTATAAACTTAAAACTTAACTGAGATAAATGCTTATCAATATGATTTGAATTTTCATTGTAATGACAGCTGCGACTATCTTGGTTTGAGCATAACTGACAGCTGCGACTGTCTCCCACATATTACTATTTGTGTCATTTGTACTCCCTATTTCTTTGAAAATTATTAAAAAACTATTGAAAGTAAAAATAAATAAATAAATTCATCGGAAAACTGGGGCATTGCACATGTTCTGCATTGCCTGGGAGTAGTGTTGAGCGAACCTGAACTGTTTTTTGGACCCGGACCCGAACTAGAACATTTCCATAAAAGTTCGGGTTCGAGTTCATTGTTCGGCCATTTAATAAAGCTTGTTGAAAGGCTGCAAGCTTTTAAGATGTTTGTCCTTAGAAGCCATCACAGCCGTGCCTACTAATGGCATGTGATTGGCTGTGATTGGCCAGTGCAGCATGTGACCCAGCCTCTATATAAGCTCACATCACATCAGCTCTTGCTAGTGTAGGGATAGGATGCTGCTGCTGTGAGTGAGAGATTAGAAAAAATCTGATATCAGTGCTTGGTGTTAAGTCTGCGATCTACAGCTTTTTTTTTTTTTTGTTGGTGCAATGCAACATTTTTGTACTCTGCCCTGAGCCCAGTGACACAGAAAAATAAGTTTTAATCTGTCTGTTAGTTAGGTGGGCATCGGCGGCAATTTTGTGCAATTTTGTACAATGTTGCCAGGGACAATAATTTAATCCTGTTCCTCTAGTTCAGTGGCGACATATACCCATTTTTTAAGTGCACCTGCACTGCATATGTGCCGGGGAAGAAAAAATAATATACGGTAGGTGATCCATCTGTGACTTCAGGGATCCAGGGGGTGACATATTCACATTTTTTTCTGTAAAGTACCCCTGTGCTGTATATGTGACAGTTTAATCAATTCAGTAAATCCATCTGTTAGATTCTGGGGTAACAAATAATTTATTTATTTTTTTGCTAAAAAGTACGTTTGCGGCCTGCACTGCATTTCTGAGAGTGAAATATAATCAGTAAATACAAATGGGAGATTGTGGGTGAAAAAAATCCCTTTTTCTTTTCGCCATAATGTACATTTGCGGCCTGCACTGCATTTCTGAGAGTGAAATATAATCAGTAAATACAACTGGGACATTGTGGGTGAAAAAAAATCCCTTTTTTTTGCCATAAACTACATTTGCGGCCTGCACTGCATTTCTGAGAGTGAAATATAATCAGTAAATACAACTGGGAGATTGTGGGTGAAAAAAAATCCCTTTGAGAGTGAAATATAATCAGTAAATACAACTAGGAGATTGTGGGTGAAAAAAAAATCCCTTTTATTTTGCCATAAAGTACATTTGCAGCATGCACTCCATTTCTGAGAATGAAATATAATCAGTAAATCCAGCTCTTAGATTGTGGGTGGACCTTTCCACGGTTATCAGGCCAGTCATTCACAAGTGGCTTGGAGGGTGTGTTCATGCTGCACTGCATACCTGACAGGGAAATATTTTCTGTAAATTCAGCGGCGTTTAGATTGCGGGGTGATCTGTACCTCTTTTTTCTTTCAAACTTCCCCAGCACTGCATACCTGACTGGGAAATATATTCTGCACACTGGTAGACGCGCTGCTGATGGCATTCCCACCCTACACCGGGGCCTTAGTGGAAGCACAAGGCAAAGGTGCACACCACCAGGCAAAGGTGCACACCACCAGGCCAGGCTTAAGGCTCAGCGGCACAAACCACTCATCGGTTTGTTGTTCCATGCCCGTCCACAGCTCCTGTGCGGTGTGGGGTTTTTCCCCCAAACAGATGAGTTTCAAAACACCCTTCTTTCGTTTCCCCCTGGCTGTGCTGAAGTTGGTGGTGAAGGATGTTACGCTGACCAGATAAAGAGGTGGTAGAGGAGGAAGCGGAGTAGGAGGAGGAGGCAGGAGAAATATCCTGCAATCCCCTGTGGCGGTAGGACATGCGCCAAACTGCTATCTGCTTCAGGCCCAGCCACCACTGCATTTACCCAGTGTGCAGTTAGGGAGATATAATGTCCCTACCCGTGCTTACTGGTCCACGTATCTGTAGTTATGTGGACCTTACCACAGATGGCGTTGCGCAGTGCACACCTGATTTTGTCCGCCACTTGGTTGGGCAGGGCAGGGATGGCTTGCCTGGAAAAGTAGTGGGGGCTGGGAACCACGTACTGTGGGACAGCCTCCGCCATAAGGTTTTTAAAAGTCTCTTTCTCAACCAGATGGAATGACAGCATTTCAAAGGCCAGGAATTTTGAAATGCTGGCAGTCAGGGCCAGGGATCGCAGGTGGGTAGGGTGATAGTTCCTCTTTACCTCCAGTGTTTGGGGGATCGACAGCTGAACGCTTCCATGGGACAGTGTGGACATGCTGGGTGACGGTAGTGGAGGTGGTAATATTGCTGCCACATCCTCTGTTTGCGGAGTGGCAGATGCCACTCTCACTTCAGAGAGGGAGGAAGAGGCCAAGACTGCAGCAGAAGAGGGAGCAAGAGAAGCCTGAGATCTTTTGTGGTTTTTCAGGTGTGTACTCCACTGCAGCTCGTGCTTTGCATTTAGATGCCTGGTCATGCAGGTGGTGCTCGGGTTCAGAACATTTATGCCTCGCTTCAGGCTTTGATTGCACAGCATGCAAACCACTCGCATCTTGTCGTCAGCACATTGTCTGAAGAACTGCCATGCCAGGGAACTCCTTGGATCTGGCTTTGGTGTGCTGAGTTCCTGTGTGCAGTGGGCAGTAGCAGGCATATTAGCTAGGGGACGGCCACTGTGCTTTTGCATCCTGCTCCCTCTTTTTCTATGCGGCTGGCTCTGTGTGACCACCACCTCTTCTTCCGAACTGCACACGTCACTTGCATGACCTTGATTCCATGTGAGGTCTAGGACCTCATCATCCTCCACATCATCTTCCACCTTCTCTTCACGCCTGCCCTCCTTGCCGGTCTGCACACGGCAGAAAGCAGCAGCAGTTGGCACCTGTGTTTCGTTATCATCATCAGAGACGTGCTCCAGTGGTCCTCCCATGTCCACATCCTGAAACATAAGTGGTTGGGCAGCAGTGCACTCAATCTCTTACACTTCTGGGGCAGGGCTAGGTGGATGGCCTATGGAAACCCCTCTAGCAGAGTCATCAAAAAGCATAAGAGACTGCTGCATGACTTGGGGCTCAGACTGCTTGGCTGATTTGCAAGGGGGTTAGGTGAAAGACAGATGCGCACCACGCGGTTTCAGCAGAGGATCGGGTGGGAGACAATGTGAAGGAACTGGAGGCACTGTCAGCCATACTACCGCCTCTACTTGTTCTGGCCTCACCATTCGTACACTGTTATTCGGGTCTACAAAATGACGCTGAACATCCTGTCACCTACATGACAGGTTTCATTTGGGCATGCTGCTGGCACAGATCGACTACGTCCTCTCCCTGCAACAGAAGCTCCACCAGCATCAGCAGCACCATGACCAGGGCCATGTCCCTTATTTGATGCTCTCCTCATTCTTTGAGGTCACCCACCAAACTAACAGACAGATTAACTATATTAATTTCCCTGTCACATATGCAGTGCAGGTGTACCTTACATCAAAAATGGGTATATGTCACCCACCAAACTAACAGACAGATTAACTATATTAATTTCCCTGTCACATATGCAGTGCAGGTGTACCGCACACCAAAAATGGGTATATGTCATCCACCGAACTAACAGACGGATTAACTAGATTAATTTCCCTGTCACATATGCAGTGCGTGTGTATCTTACACCAAAAATGGGTATATGTGACTGGCCAAACTAACAGTCAGATTAACTATATTAATTTCCCTTTCACGTATAAAGTGCACGTGTATCTCACACCATAAATGGGTATATGTAGTGAAAAGGAAAATTCAGCAGCTCTCACCTTCACCTGTGAGCACGGAGGACCCGTGTCAGGCCCGGGTAATACAATGCCAAAGGTTCAAGGAATCCAGCTCCACTTTGGTAAAGGAATATTTATTTTGCTTGCGGTAAAATCACATCCAGTTACGGTTACAAAAGTCTTGTCTAAGCGTTTCGGGCTACCATGAGTAAGGGCTTGAATTGTTCTTGGTAGCCCGAAATACGTAGACAAGACTTTTGTAACCGTAACTGGATGTGATTTTACCGCAAGCAAAATAAATATTCCTTTACCGAAGTGGAGCTGGATTCCTTGAACCTTTTGCATAAATGGGTATATGTCAGACAGATTAACTATTATATTTTTGTAATAATAAATACAACTACAGCATTAGACTTTTTGATCTTGATAATAGAGATTTTTTTATTTGACATACGGCAATATTTATGTTACGATTCGGCACGCAAGCCTTCCTCAGACACTGCCCATAACAAGAAACAAGAGGTAAGTATAGAACCGACCAGAGTACATATATATATATATATATATATATAACTAAATCTAATAAGTCAAATAAATTACAGAAAATTAGACGAAAAAATAAAGAGATATGATTACTGTGTAGTACAGTACCATTTACAAACTATGGCATAAAATATAACGTAAACTTAATACTTTTACTGGCTATTTGCTATGTTCGAGCTATCACATTACTACCGTAACTTGAAAGACAAAAACTTGGTTCCATGATGTATTACAAATATACAAATGAAAATTATGATATGATCATTGACACCATCTGATGAAAATTCAATTGTCGTTCCCATTCCTCTCACAAGTGTTTAGTCCCAGTCTGGGTTAAGCTCTGTGTGTAACATAAGGAAGGAATACCCAGTATAGAGAGATAACATGCCCAAAATTGCATTTAGTAACACTTTGCCAAATTGGATTTGGAGTACTTACCTACGGATGTAGCAGGGTTAACACTCCTGTTTTCTGAGATTGGTTAAGTTCAGTTTAGTTAACTAAACTAGTGAAACAATTGCTTCTCAATGGCTTTTGTTTCAAGATTACGCAATGAGATCATGAAATTTGAGTTAAGGGTGGGAGTGTTACCCCTGCTCCAGTGATAAATAAAAAAAGGAAAGACGCAGTATAAAGTAGGATGTGTAGCCATATGTATGAGGGAAAGTGTCAGGGGTACAAAAATGGTGCATTGCACCCACAAAAAATCACTATAGGTCACCCACAGAATTAACAGTCAGATTAATTATTATATTTCTGTGTCAGGGGTGCAAAGCTGGTGTATTACACCCACAAAAAATCATTATAGGTCACCCACAAAACAAATAGCCAAATTCCTTGCTTCAGCTGCCTGCTTCCTGTCCCTGCACTACTCAGAGCTGAGTTTGATCAGATTTTATGGCAAGAATACTGTAGCATGCATCACGATTCTTGCCTTCAAACCAATAGAAACCTAACTAGATCCCCAAAATTATAAGAATAAGAATTTTAAATCAATGGACAAAGCATTAGTGACACTTAAAGCGTCATTTATTAAAACCGGCATTTTAGATGCCGGTCCTAATAACCCTTTAGCCGGCGGTGCATGCGCTGTAGAGGCGCTGGCCTGTGGCTTGAGCAAAGGGTCTCAGAACCTGTACAGTGAAGGTTACAAAACAGTTCCTGTCCAATGTGTAAATGAGTGCATCCCCCCACCAAAGTGGTCCTCTCAGGAAATGAATTGAAATGAAATGACACAATGGTATATATATATATATATATTTATATATATATATATATATATATATATATATATATATATATATATATATTGTGGTGATGTTTACAGTATAAGTGCTGGGAGGCGTGTATATCCCACCTAGATACCTCATCTGGGTGAGATAACTGAAATCCAGAAAGCTGCAGTGGTTTCAGCAAAGTGTAGCTTGCTGAGACAGTTTTGTCTAGATGTTGTTCTGGGCTGGATTTCATGTGGACTGGGGGATAGGTTTGGTAGTAGGATCTGCCAGTCCGCACCCTACACTACATGTATTGTCTTTTGCCGGAGGTGATCGCAGGTGAGGCCTGCTGCTGTAATGAAGGAGGGATAAAACAACCCTCTCAGTATGATTTGGAGGAAGAAAGGCTGGGGAAGCCTGAGAGGCTTTGTGTGGTCTCAGCAAGGAGGGCTGAGGGGCCACGAGGCTTTGTAAAGGCTGAAGTTTCGGGGGCCCAGAGACGCCTACAGAAAGAGGGTCGCACGGTCAGAATTGGGAGGATTTTTGGACCATCCCCCCCAATGGTGCTGGTGTGGTCACAGGCAGCCTGAAGGCTGCTGGACCGTATATGGCTGAGGAAGCCGGATCTAATCCCGTGTGTGAATGGCGCTCTATAGATGAGGAAGAGACAACACATGTATTAGGTAGAGCCCAGACGGGCAGGTGTTTATTTTCAATGTTTATGTGTGTGATGGTGCTGAAGTGCCAAAATAACTCTTCATATCCCAACTGCCAAACACACGGTCACATGTCCCTTATCAGCCAATAGAAGCTCGCAGGCCCTTTGTCTCCACATACACACAGTTTTAATCCAGGTTTCCATAAAAACCCAGCTATTTTTCTTCACTGCTGTAGGTCAGTTTTAGGCTAGGGCTGCACAACACATAGGGCACAACTACACTTCTGCATGCATTCATCTTGGAGGGATTTTTTGCGACTGTCGTGTTGCAGCATGTCGCATTGCGACACCATAGCCTAGCATTATAAAAATTCTTGCACGACATTGGTACGACAAAATGTCGCGCGACACATGTCATCATGTAGCCCTAGCCCTAAAGGGGCAGCTGCTGTGGAGGTCACTGTTAAGGGGGCAGACACTGTGGAGTTCACTGTTAAGGAGGCAGAGGCCACTATTGAAGGGTCAGTTGCTGTGGAGGTCACTGTAAAAGGGGCGTTCACTGTGGAGGTAACTGTTAAGGGGGAAGGCCGTTGTGGAGGTCACTCTTAAAGGGGCAGGCACTGTGAAAGTCACTGTTAAGGGGCAGGGGCCACTATTAAAGGAGCAGCTGCTGTGGAGGTCACTGTTAAGGCGGCAGGCCACTGTGGAGGTCACTGTTAAGAGAGCGGGGTACTGTGGAGGTCACTGTTAAAGGGATACGTGTTGTGGAGATAAAATTTAAGGTGATGGGCCCCTATGGAGTTCAGTGTTAAGGGGCGGAGTGCTGTAGAGGTCACTGTTAAGGGGGCGAGCCCCTGAGGAGGTCACTGTCAAGGGAGTGGGATGCTGCAAAACTCACTGTTAAAGGGGCGGGCTGCTGTGAAGGTCAAAGTTAAGGGGATGGGCTGCTGTGGATGTCTTATTTTCAGAAGGCTGGGCACTGTGGGAGGTCAGTGTTAAGGGGTGGGGGCCTGTGGAGTTCACTGTAATGGGGGATACTGTCAATATCTTTTAAGACACAAACAAACATTTAGTGAAATAGATGAAATATACCCGTGCGAAGCCAGGTCCTTCTGCTAGTGTATATATAAAATATATATATATATTTACAGTGGATATAAAAAGTCTACACAGTCCTGTTAAAATGTCAGGTTTCTGTGCTGTAAAAAAATGAGACAAAGATAAATCATTTCTGAACTTTTTCCACCTTTAATGTGACCTATAAACTGTACAACTCAATTGAGCATAAACTATGTTATCCCACTGATATTTAGACTGGATCAAATGTTCACACTGATGCAACAAGGGATGGTGGAAGAAGAACAGTTTTCACATCTTGCTTGCTGCCATGTGGCTGTTGGTTGCTCACACATGTAGGTGGAAGTGGAGGAGGATGAGAAGCTAGTACTTGAGTAGGAGGAAATGGTAGTGGAGGGGGACATGGAGCTCTCATAGAAACATCTAGGTGAAGAGGCTGACACTTATTGTAGCACTCATGATAATGATGATGATCACGAACGAGCATCGCAGCATGGAGTAAAAATGAAAACAAGTGTGTCCTTGGGCCCACTGGCAAACATGGCAAACTGCATTAGCATTAAACAAAGGGATGACTATTGGATAGCCGTGTTTTTATACCATGGATGTAAAATAAAAATGGTTCAACTTGTACCTCAGTCTAAAAGATAGGGAAAAAAAATTGCCAACCAGACATCTGCCAACAACATGACTGACTATGGGGTCCCTCTCCGCTCCCCTCTAAGTCACCACTCCACCCTCTCTGCCCGCAGTACCACACACCTACAAAGTAGCAGCATCAGCCAATACAGTTTGCTGACTATGCTGGATTTTTTTTCAACCACTGCCCCAAGCTGATGAACATCAGCATGAGGATATGTGCAGTGTCCCACTCTGTGATGGTCATGAGGCCCCATATAACTTGCATATACATTATACCATGTCAATGTATTTCCAATATACTGTAGATATAATTCCTTATAACAGGCTGAGCATGTCATTACATCCATTCACCCGTAGGTGGTTCTAGCACCACATATATATACCGTGGATATAAAAAGTCTACACACCCCTGTTAAAATGTCAGGTTTCTGTGATAAATTATTTCAGAACTTTTTCCACCTTTTTTGTGACCTATAAACTGTACCACTCAATTGACAAAAAAAAAAAATCTTTTAGGTAGAGGGAAGAAAAAAATATAAAAATAAAATAATGTGGTTCCATAAGTGGGCACACCCATCATTTACAGTGCCTCTGATTTAAAAAAACCTTTAACTAGTGGTGTTACTTGATATATATTTAGGTACCCTAATATTTATGTAACAAAAAACTAAAAAAAAGTGGGTTACCTTTAAAACATAACTTTTAATGATAAGTAAAACGTCCATAAGTGAATAATTGCAGTAGCAGTTATAGTGAACAGGGTACAATTTACCCCAGTCCAGATGGGTTTGTAATACCTATGGGTAAGGGATAGGATAAGGAGGGAGGGGGCTGCTGGGTCTCTGCCCCTACTATGCACCCTAACAGTCCCTTATCCTAATCACAACAACTCCTTTACCGTCCCTATAATCTTCCCTGAACAGTGCCTGACTGCCCAGCTTCGTCCTGAAGGGGAAGGGAAAAAGGGGGGTAGGAGACCCTGAGTTACGAGCAGAAGGATTACTAAACTTGGGAGAAGCAGTCAGTGGACATGTTCCCAGGATTGCAGGCCAAGCGGTATACTTCTTGTTGACCCGGCAGCTGGACTCCGCGTATGGCAGCACCGCTACATGTCCGCTGACTGCTTCTCCCAAGATAAGTAACCCTTCTGCTCGTAACCTCCCACTGTAGATTTGGCATATTGGTACATCGCCAAAGCAGTGTGTGGTTGCTAGCTTACATTTAGACATTTAATACCAAGACATTCATCGTCATTGGTCCTGTATGTTTTTTTGTGCCAATGACCCCTGATGAACTGGCAAGACCAGAGAAACGCGTCGGGTTATGCATGGTGTATCTGAGGTGTAGATTCCAGCATCTATCCATATAGCTGAATATGGGTGTTCACATGACCTGTGACGCCTGATCTATTGGATATGCAGGACGCACTGTGTTTTTCTTAATCAAGCATTTGTGTTAGTGTGGTAGTGTCCCTGGGCTCTGGGTACACAACACCTGACTTAGGTGGGTTTGTAACTCAGGGTCTCCTACCCCCCTTTTTCCCTTCCCCTTCAGGACGTAGCTGAGCAGTCAGGCACTGTTCAGGGAAGTTTATAGGGACGGTAAAGGAGTTGTTGTGATTAGGATAAGGGACTGTTAGGGTGCATAGTAGGGGCAGAGACCCAGCAGCCCCCTCCCTCCTTATCCTATCCCCTACCCATAGGTATTACAAACCCATCTGGACTGGGGTAAATTGTACCCTGTTCACTATCCAAAATGGATCAGTTCAGTCCCAATGCATTCTGAATGGATAAGGATCCGTTCAGAATGCATCAGTTAGGCTCCGTTCCGCTTCTATTCCGTTTTGGAGGCGGACACCAAAACGCAGCTTGCATTTTGGTGTCCTTCTGAAGAGGCGGAGCCTAACAGATCCGTTTTGAATTACAATGTAAGTCAATGGGAACGGATCCGTTTTCAGTGACACAATATAGTGCATTTGAAAACGGATCCGTTCCCCATTGACTTTCAATGTAATTCAAAACGGATCAGTTTTGGACTTTGTCATTTTTCTTTAAAACTAATGCAAACAGATCCGTTCTGAACGGATACAAACGTTTGCATTATAGGTGCGGATCCGTCTGTGCAAATAAACAAATACACAAATAAGCAAGTGTGAAAGTACCCTAAGAAGTTATTATATCCAATACCTGGCTGCTAGAGTGTGGACATAGTGTAGGCAGAAATAAGAAGGAATCTCTCCTATCTGCTAAAGGAAAATCTCATTGAACCTATGGCCAAGCCTGTTACAAGGATTATAGCTGAGCCAATATTTGGATTATTACTTTTGCTATATAGATGAACTGTACTGACTACTCAGACAATTGATCAAGTAAAAGTTCAGTTGTTCACAACCATTGACGCCTCATCCTTTCTACCACCTTCCTTTGGACCTAACAGTGCTGGCATCATGAACACCAGGGACCCTGCCTCCACGACACCTTAAGCCATTCCACCAAGGGCACCTCAACCACAATCTGGTGGGAGTCCCTGGACAACAGAGTGTGACCGAAGGAACTGGTGCTGTCCTTCTATTCACTGCACACCGGCCCAGGGAGTTCTACAGAACAGTGAGTAAACAACTACTACCACCATCGGCCCACCAGAACTCTAACAAATGGCCCCTGCAGTCCGGTCGCTGCATATGTATCACCTGAACGGCCAAGTTCAGCTATAGTTGGACTGTGTCCTTTTTCTGGCAAATACCATGATCCGTGAGAACCCCTTTAAGTCTTTACAAATGGCAATTGGTTACAGACACATACAAATGACACAACATACACAAAATACACACAAAACAAACTAAAGAATTCTCCTCTTTCTGAGTGATTTGCTCTGTGAAACAAAACTGCAGAGGGAAAAGATTACAATTAATGCATTTTCTTAACCACAATGCTGCATCTATGGCTGCAAACAATCAGGCCTTCTGATGTCCTCTCTACTACAACTTGTTACTTGTACTTAAACTAAAGTAACATCATCTGACTCTTATGGATTGTCTTAATGACTAATTATGGGTTACTCTGTTTCCTTTTACATCTACTGGAACTTTCTCTTCCTATTTATCTTCAGATACAAGAGGAAGTTGCCTGCCCTTATGATGCTTTGTGCCCACCAATAGCCTGCCATGCTAATCAGGGCATACGGCTGTCACATATCCCCTCGCAACAAAATTATTTAATTTAATCAGCATGTTAGGGCTCAGATAGCGAAAGATAGGTTACCACTTCTTGCATCCAGACAAAAGCTTCAAATCCACATGAAGCCTAATTTCTTCACACAAAGAAAGTTTTCCTAGTTTTCTAGACCGAGGCCAAGAAACCGCAGCTGAGCACTGAGGAAAAGTTGTTTTCCCAGCCATCAATTTCTGCACACGTATATTGGGCATGCTAATCACAATGTTTCAAAGGTCACAGAACTCGGCAGCACCAGGGAACACTGGGGCTTTCCTTGATAAGCACTCAATTATTTCCTCCTCAGATTGGTGGTGCATTGAATTACCCTAATGGAGCATTAAGTGAACACAACAAGAATCTCAGTAGCTAGACTGTGATATGTTGCTGATTGTTACTTCAGCTGATTGGTACTTTCTAAATCCAATCACTCCGTGTTTAGAGAACTTGAAAAGTCAAAGTCACATGTTAATTCACCAAAGGGTTTATTCTGTGCCTAATGTCACTTTCTGAAATTCATGTCTTTGTTTGACTTTCGAGAAAAAAAATCAATCCCTATTCTTTTCCCGTTAATTGTCTATGTGCTCCCTGCAAATAGCAATGTAATTGGCTCATTATTTTATATTTTTGACTCTTGACATAATCTCCAGGTGGTACAAAGTAATTCTCCAGCCTACCAGCAACAGGGACGGGATCCATGCTATGCAGGCTGCATGCCCGCTCCTGTCTGATTTGCGTATTGTTTTAAAATGAAATTGTGGATGGAGTTTGTTTCACTTATTACCCACAAACAACGCGGCTAAATAAAGTATTAATAAACAGTTCTTATGCCAACCAAGTGTAACGTTTGCACGAACAGCCATTATCTTTCATTGCCATGCTTGTCAAGAAGCCTTAGCGCTTACCTACCTGATCACAGTTACTCATGAATGCACATAAAGATATTATGTTGACAGTATGTATGGTCTATTGACAAGACATGTCAATGGTGCCAGCCTAAAATGACATGGTAACCTGTGCAAAATTACATTCCAGCTGACTCTGCAACAGAGAAGATTCCTGTCAACTCAGTTTTTCGCTGGAAACAGAAATTTGATTCTTCAAGTGGCACAAGTGACATTAGGACAATTAAGGGGCAATAGAAGGGTTAACATGAGGTTGAATTTATATTCTTACAACATGATCCCAACAGTAACATTCACCATAGTGTTCAATCTGACTATTCTTTTTCCACTTCATTACTGGTGTGTTTACAGGCCAAATTTTCAGTTTTAGCAATAGTCCTATCTAACAGCAAATAATTAATTTCTGAACCACCCTACCTGTATTTCATATTATTTTTCACATGACACCTTTCTTTTGTGCCATCAGATGACAGAATATTTTAAAGAATTTTTTTCAAACTGTTACAAAAGATTTCAAGATCAAATATTTCTAAAACCATTGCCATATGTTTGTATCAAGAAAATAGATCATATATATATATATATATATATATATATATTTATCTATTGCTGGTTCTATGGCACTGTACTGCTGGAACACATGTTGTCATGCCTTCAGCAAGTTTATTGTTAATTTATTTATAATTTTCATGTATAGTTAATTTGCTTTATGTATAATTATCTGTTGATTGTGTAACAGCACCCTCTAGTGGCTGTTTTACAAACAATTGCAGCTATTCATGCTAAAATTTGGTCTACTTCAGCTTCCATACCTCAGTGACATCATCAGACCTGCACATAGCAGCCATCTTCCTCATTTACAGCCATCTTTCCAGAGATTAGCACATGCTCTGGAAGTTCCTGAAGCCATCCTCCACATCTAAGCTCATGGTAGCATCGCTGGTATGTCACATAGCCACATTACTGCCTGTTTGCATCTGTTTGCATATGTATTTTGAATATCTTTTTCCTCTCTTTTATAGCAGCTTACAGTTAGCAGCTAGGGACCATGCCTGTTATGCAGATAAGATAACATGCTCCGGTTAGATATATATCTGTGTTTGTATGTGCATTGCTATGCACAGAAATGTATTATATGCATTGCTATATGTCAGACCCGCATTAGTAAGTGCAATATTTTTCTGTTCTTCAGTTTTACTCCACACTTATATATCCTTGCAATAAAGACAAGTTGGATGTTGCTCCGTTGTCAATCCATTGCTGGGAAAGCTTTAGCCGTCTGTCAAGCTATGTACCTTCACACATAAGGAGGACAGAACAGATGTTGTACAGTGCCAAAACATTAGAAACTCCTTCATAGTGACATTTTTTATGTTGACCACCTGAGGTATTCATCTTGGGGAAATTTGGACATTTTGGGGGTCCTTTATTAAAACCTGTGTTTTAGATGCCCGTCTTAATTACCCCTGTGCTGGTGGTGGATCCGCCAAAGTTATGAAGAGGCACCGGCCTCTACATAACTTTTACGCATCCCTTCAGCGCATCCACTGTCGGTCTAAGTGTACTGTAAGCCATCTTCCTTGCTGGCTTAAATTTAAACCCTTTTCTATGCAGAAATCAGGCATAGAAAATTATAAATGAGTTTGCCCGTCCCCTTCCCCATCCACACCACACCTCTTGTTCAGACCTTTGCAGATTGCGGCGCAAATAACCTTTCTGCAACAGATAGTAAACCAATCTGCAACAGATAGTAAATGACCCCTTTAAAAGAGCTGAACCCGGTCATATCTCCTGATATGAGCATTGGAGTATTTCATGCTCTATGCTCTCCTTTGCCCTGCACTAAATTGCACAAAGCAAAGGCTATTTCAGGAGATCCAGTGACATACCGGCCTCTCCATGGGTAAGCTAGGCAGGTCGGCAAAATACAGGCATCACTTGAATGGATCCGCAATCCGGAAGTTCCCGTGCTTCCATGGGGTTTCTCGCTGTGCCTCCGCACCACAAAAATATAGAACATGTTCTATTTTTTTGTGGTGCAGACGGATTACAGACCCATTCAAGTTAAATGGGTCTGCATCCATGTGCAGAAACCTCATGGATGATGACCGTGCATTGGGGACCGAAAATTGCAGTCCCCAATGCACTGAACAGCTGGGCAATGGCCATCTGCATGAGCCCATAGTTTGTTACATTGTAACAGTCCCTGACAGCAAACATATATATATATAAAATAGTGAAGAGATGAAACAGAAAGTGGATCAGAAAACTGCAGGACTTTTCATTTGTTTAGTGACTGTTCTTCATTTACCTAAAACCAGATACTCCTTTAAGTCATAGGCCTTATTTACACATCAGTGTTTGATCAGTAATTTTCATCAGTGATTGTGACCCAAAACCAGATGCGGGACAGAAAGACAAAACAGGAGCAAATTTTTCCATTGTACCTTATCTCTGATAAAACACTGACCAAACACTGACTGTGTGAATATGGCCACGGATGCATGAAAACAATTTCAGTCATCAGGCATATCATTTATACATCCCAGATTTTTTAGCCTGGCTGCAGAATCCACATTAGGATTACCACTAATTGCCAGGTTGCACCCGCCTTTGCCAGGCTGCTCCTGCTTCATATGGCAAGTACATGAGCAGCCAGGCAATTAGCAGACTGCTAATTTGCATGTGAATCAGGGCAGACAGGGCCCTTTATTTTGTGGGGCCAAGAAATGGATGTGCGGATGCGGACAGCCACATGGAGTGCTGTCTGAATCTTTTATGGCCCCTTTCAAGTAAATGCGTGCGCATCCAACAAAAAAGGCGGCTCTGATGCGGACCTAAACCATGGTCATGTGCATGAGGCCTTACAGTGTCTGTCACTTTCCATTAAGTTTGGAGCAGACCACTAGTCCATGTCAACAGATGCTGTATTCAACCCACAAGGGGGCAACAACAGCTGTCAAAATGGAAGTTAGGCACCTATAGGTTTTGCTGACATCTTCCAAGTTAGGGCTTGTTTACACGACCGTATGGTTTTTCGGTCTGTTTTTCATGGATCCGTTGTTCTGTTTTTTTCTTATCCATTGTGTTTCCATTTCTGTTTCGTTTCTATTTTTATCCGTTTGTAATCATTGCAAACACCAAAGTGCAAAATGGGCTGGGCATAGCATTTCTACAGTATGGATCCGCAAAAAACGGATGACATACGGACATGTGTTCTGTATGCATTCTTTTTTTTTATACAGACCCATTGACTTGAATAGAGCCACTGAATGTGATTTGCGGACAATAATAGGACCTGACTTAACTCCTTAAGGAGGAAGGGCGTACATGTACGCCCTTGTGTCCTGGTACTTAAGGACCAAGGGCGTACATGTACACCCTGCGAATATCCGATCACCGCTGCGCACGTGGCGGTGATCGGAACAAGATGCCTGCTGAAATCAATCAGCAGGCACCTTGGCACAATGCCCAGGGGGGTCCTGTGACCCCCATGTCAGCGATCGCAGCAAACCGCAGGTCAATTCAGACCTGCGGTTTGCTGCGCTATCTGTAGTCTCTGATCAGACCGCGGGGATCAGAGACTAAAATATGCCCCAAACTTATAAATATTAACCCCCCCCCCTGCACCTCGCCATGTTTGTGTGTCCCCGGCCGGTGCAGGGGGGGGGATTGCGGGCGGTGCTGCGGGTGGGCGGCGCCTCCATTCAAATGCTTTCCCTGGTGTCTAGTGGGTATAGCAGGGGATCAGCACATTGCTGACCCCCTGCTATAAACTGCTGACATCTGAAAACGACAGGATAGGATAGCAGAGGGAGGGAGCTCCCCTCCCTTCCCATCACCCGCTGCTCTGTTATGGCAGCGGGTGATGGTTACCATGGCAGCAGGACGCTTTCAGAAGCGTCCTGCTCTCCATGCCACTAAAACTCTGAATAGGCTTTTGCTAAAGGCAAAAGCCTATTCAGACTTTGTAAAGTAAAAATACAGTAAGTACACTATATAGTGTACTTACTGTATTATATAGACACCAGATCCACTGGATCTACATCACTGAATAAAAATAAAAAAAAATCTAATACACTACACATATTGGGTATCGCCGCGTCCGTAAAAATCTCCTCTATAAAAATATCACATGACCTAACCCCTCACGCAAATACCGTAAAAAAAAACCCCAAAAAATGGTGTAAAAAAGCCATTTTTTGTCACCTTGCTTAACAAAAAGTGTAATACCAAGTGATCAAAAAGGCGTATGCCTCCCAAAATAGTACCAATAAAACCGCCATCTCATCCCGCAACAAATGAGTCCTTACATAGTACAATTGCCCAAAAAAATAAAAAAATATGGCTCTCAGACTATGGAGACACTAAAACATAATTTTTTTTTCTAAAATGTTATTATTGTGTTAAAGTAAAATAAATAAATAAAAAGTATACATATTATGTATCGCCGTTTCCGTATAAACCTGCTCTATAAAAATATCACATTATCTAACCCCTCAGGTAAATACCATTAAAATAATAAAATAAAAACAATTTAAAAAAAAACATTTTTGTCACCTCACATCTCAAAAACTGTAATAGCAAGCGATAAAAAAATTATATGCACCCAAAAATAGTGCCAATCAAACCGTCATCTCATCCCGCAAAAAATGATACCCCACATAGGACAATCACCCCAAAAAAATAAAAAAAAAATATGCCTCTCAGACTATGCCGACACTAAAACATGATTTGTTTTGTTTGTTATGTAAAACTTATAAACTTATAAATAAAAAGTATACATATTTTGTATCGGCGCGTCCGTTGAAACCTGCTCTATAAAAAAAACACATGACCTAACCCCTCAGGTCAACACAAGAAAAAAAAAAAAAATACGGTGTCAAAAGCCATTTTTACACAAAAAGTGTAATAGCAAGCGACCAAAATGTCATATGCACCCCAAGATAGTTCCAATCAAACCGACATCTCATCCCGCAAAAAATGAGCCCCTACATAAGACAGTCGTCCAAAAAATAATAAAAAAATATGGCTTTCAGAATGTGAAGACACTAAAAAATCATTTTTTTCAAAAATGCTGTATTATGTAAAACTGAAACAAAACCCCCCAAAAAGTAGCCATATTTGGTATTGCCACGTCCTTAGCAACCTGCTCTATAGAAATAGCACACAATTTAACCTGTCAGTTCAACGATGTAAATAACAAAAAATAAAAACGGTTCGAAAATAGCTATTTTTTTGCAAATTTTCCATTTTAATCAATTTTTCCAGTAACAATGCAAGGGTTAACAGCCAAACAAAACTCAATATTTATTGCCCTGATTCTCTTGTTTGCACAAACACCCCATATGTGGTCGTAAACTACTGTACAGCCAAACAGCAGGGCGTAGAAGGAAGGGAACGCCATATGGTTTTTGGAAGGCAGATTTTGCTGGACTGGTTTTTTGACACCATGTCCCATTTGAAGCCCCCAGATGCACCTCTACAGTAGAAACTCCAAAAAAGTGACCCCATTTTGGAAAGTACGGAATAAGGTGGCAGTTTTGTTTGTATTATTTTAAAGTAAATATGATTTTTGGTTGCTCTATATTACACTTTTTTTGAGGCAAGATAACAAAAATTAGAAATTTTGAAATTTCATCTCCATTTGCCAATAACTCTTGTGGAACATCTAAAGGGTTAACAAAGTTTGTAAAATCGGTTTTGAATACCTTCAGGGGTGTAGTTTCTTAGATGGAGTCACTTTTTGGAGTTTCTACTCTATGGGTGCATCGGGGGGCTTCGAATTGGACATGGTGTCAAAAATCCAGTCCAACAAAATCCACCTTCCAACAACCATATGGCGTTCCTTTCCTTCTACGCCCTGCCGTTTGGCCATACAGCAGTTTACGACCACATATGGGGTGTTTCTGCAAACTACATAATTGGGGCAATAAATATTGAGTTTTGTTTGGCTGTTATCCCTTGCTTTGTTACTGGAAAAAATGGATTTCAAATGGAAAATTTTCCAAAAAATCGAAATTCTGAAATTTTATCTCCATTTGCCATTAACTCTTGTGGAAAACCTAAAGGGTTAATGACGTTTATAAACTGACATACTTTACTGACGTAAATCAGTTTTGAATACCTTGAGGGGTATAGTTTCTAGAATGGGGTCATTTTTGGGTGGCTTCTATTATGTAAGCCTCACAAAGTGACTTCAGACCTGAACTGGTCCCTAAAAAGTGGGTTTTTGAAAATTTCTGAAAAATTTCAAGATTTGCTTCTAAACTTCTAAGCCTTGTAACATCCCCAAAAAATAAAATGGCTTTCCCAAAATGATCGATACATGAAGTAGATATATAAGGAATGTAAATCAATAACTTTTTTGGGCGGTATTACTATGTATTATAGAAGTAGAGAAATTGAAACCTGGAAAATTTCAAATTTTTCAAAATTTTTGGTAAATTTGATATTTTTTTATAAATAAAAATGAAATTTTTCGACTTCATTTTACCAGTGTCATGAAGTACAATATGTGACGAAAAAACAATCTCAGAATGGCCTGGATAAGAAAAAGCGTTTTAAAGTTATCCCCACATAAAGTGACACTGGTCAGATTTGCAAAAAATGGCCTGGTCCTAAGGTGAAAATGAGCCCGGTCCTTAAGGGGTTAAAATGTTCTGGAACAGAAAAACGGAAATACGGAAATGGAATGCATACAGGGTACATTCAATTTTTTCGCGGACCCATTGAAATGAATTGTTCCGTATACGGAAAGCAAAAAACTGCCTGTATACAGAAAGCAAAAAACGTTCGTGTGCACGAGCCCTTAAGCTGTGTATCCAGTTGGGCTTGCTACATCTACGCTGTTTCTTTGCAGTCCAAATCTTTGTACAGTGGGTACCTGTTGCTTCAAGATGTAGAGAGAAGAGTGGTGGTTCATTACTTAATGGCACATTTGTACGTACCATCAACCATCTAGCTTTTGGTGCAGGCGCTTTTCTAACTTTTGTTCACTCACTTGCATACATTTGGGTCGCTAAGGGTGTGGACTGTGAAAATAAAAAAAAAGATGAGAATAAAATATATAAAGTCTATTTGTCTTTTTGTATATATTTGTTGCAATCCAGTATGTGCTCCAAATATAGTGTAACTGAATAAAGGTGTAATCACTATAATGTCACTTTAATGGTGACATAGATTTAGTCATCCAATGCTTCTGTGGTCTGCTAGTTATCCAGCCTATTTTACAGCATACATATTGGTATGTAAGTAGAAAAAAACGTTCACTGATATAGCAACTATTAGTTGGTCGTCTTGATTGAAAATAACCAATATGTATCGCAAATCGCAGATAGTTGTTCAATGCTGTTATAACACTTCACTATATAGCCCTAAGTGCGCACGCGCGAAGTACTTCTATGGAGGTGTTCTGCCAGATTTCTATACCTAGACATCCCTGGCCTAGTGCGGCCGCATCACTTCCGGTATAGACTTTTGTCCGAGTTTAGAAATCTGGCAGAACACCGGGACACTGCATTGTCCCGGAATGAGGGTGACCGGGACAGACTCTCCAAATGCGGGACTGTCCTGGGCGATCCGGGACACGTGGTTACCCTAGCCATATGTATTTTGTTTTGCTGTCTACACTTTAAAAAAGTCATTTTCCAAACTTTTTTTTTTTTTATCAGTCTTAACCTCAGTTCTTCAGCATGTTGTCTAATGGATGTCAAGCAGCCAGGGCCCTTTAAGAGATCTGAACCTTTGGTTACTGAGTTGGCTTCATTGTCACTTTCCATTTTAGTTTGGGGCAAACCACTAGTCTTTGACAAAAGCTGCTGTTTGCAGCCCTCAAGGAGGCAACAAAAGATTCCAAAGTGGAAGATAAAGGGGTTCTTCAGGATAGGTCATATGAGATCTGCAGAGGTCTGACTTCTGGGACTCTCACTTATCAGTTGTTCAAAGAGGCCAAAGCACTCCTTCAGCACTAAGCCCTCTTCCTAGGCCAGTGACATCACGGTACATCGGTCACATGGCCTAGGCACAGCTCAGCCTTATTCAAGTCAGAGGGGCTGAGCTGCAATACCAAGCACAGTATACAATAGACGGCGCTGTACTTGGTGAGATGTAAGGGGGCTGCGGAGCTTGCTGCCTCCTCAAACAGCTGATGGGCGGGGGTACCAGGAGTCAGACCATCACCGATCTCAAAATGATGACCTATTCTGAGGATAGGTCATCAATATGTAAATTCCGGAGAACACCTTTATTATTATTATTATTTATTTTAAAGCTCCATTAAAACCATGGTGTTGTACACCAAGAGGGGGTTACACAGAAATGAAAAACACAGTAAACCAGAAACTATTAAAAGACTAGTACAGAGGGGTAGAGGACCCTGCCCGAAAGAGCTTAACATCTATAAGGGAAGGCGAGAACACAGTAGGTGAGGGTCACTGCTGCTCATCTGGCTGTGTGGTGGCAGCATGCTCATTGCAGGTGGTAGGCTTTCCTGAAAAGGTGGGTTTTCAGGTTACTCTTGAAGCTTTGGATGTTGGGAAGAGCCTGATGTGTTGGGGTAGTGATTTCCAGAGTGGGGGAGAGGCATGTGAGAAATCTTATAGTCGATTGTGTGAGGAACAGATGAGAGGAGAACTGAGGAGGGGGTCCTGTGAGGATCTGAGATTACATTTTGCTGACATCTTCCAAGTTATGCTATGTGTCCAGATGGGCTTGCTGCACCTATGCTGTTTCTTTCCCATCAAAATCTTTGCAAGGTGGGCACATGTCACTTCAAAATGGATGGAGGGTAAGGGTCCATAATTTCATGGCATACTTTACAAGTGTAAGTACAGAAGCAGCTGTGGATCCCCAGGCAGGGTAAATTCAATTCGACGCGAAGCCGAATTTCCTCGTGCTTCGTGATAGCGAATCAATTTTCCCTGAAATCCAGTGACCATTCCGGCTGATGTGATGTCATCAGGCCGCACTAGATTTTCACTAGATCTTCAATCAAGATCGCGGCACCTGGCCCGTCGTGAGCAAATGGATGAGGTAAGTATGATTTAATTTTTTTTTTTGTACACCTGATTATTGCTATCAGATGCTGTGATCTTGCATGAACACGCATCTGTGGGGTACAATGACGGGGAACAGCGCAATTCTAACACCCCTGAGTGGTGTTGCCACTCCTACACCCTGCTACTGTTTTTATTGGTCTAACCTTATGTCATCTTGTCTATTTATTCCAGGTCCTCCACAATGTGCATTCCTATTTTGTTATGCAACTGTTATATTTACATGTAATGTGCCTGGTTCACCAGCAGGTGGCAGAAAACACGACAGAGCTGAATGTAGATAGAATAGAACTTACCACTCCAATCTAACCCCCCTCTGGAGAGACATGAGCGAGTCCTACTTCCTGCAGAAACGGTGGGGCAGAAGTTCTAGTCGGTCTAGCTTACCCCCTGCTAGGGGAAGGGTGTATCTGGGCACGTCTCTGCTGGACGTGTCCAAGCCAGCCAGAGCACCCTCAGCTCTACTGGCCATGGAGGCCAAAGCTTAGAGCCTCAGGAGCCAGGAGGAAAGTTCCCTGGCCTAATCTAGAGACAGACCATACAAAGCAAAGTGCAGCATACAAGAAGAAGCAAAGTCATACAGTCAGCCTGTCAGTACAGCAGAGCCAGAGAGAAACAGATGTAGCAGAGTCGAGTTTGCCTGCCAGTTTTAATGCTAAAGCATGCTGGAACCAAGACAAAGTATGTAAACTGTTTTGAAGAACGATTATGCAAAGTAAAGATGCTTTTTAACTACATACAAGGTCTGGACTCAATCTTTCTTTCAAATTCCTCAATTATTCCCCCTATTTATTGCTTCGGAGCCAAAGCCTGTGGTCCAGCCATATCCAGGTAGGAGCACCGTGACACACATAAAGTGACATTTGAGGCTGCACTATACCACTCAGCATTCCTATATCTGGGACGCCGTTTTATATATAGAGGGCCCGAAGGGAAGGCACTTATTGCACAATCGCCTCTCCCTATCATTGCACCCACTACTTACAAAGAAATGAGCTTCGTGACTAGGTAATATGTCACAAAGCAAATTTATTTGTAAAATTCAGCAAAGCAACCGAATAGAATTTTTGAATACTTCGCTCATCTCTAAACATAAACAAAAAGATCATAAATTCATGGGCTGATCCATGTCTCGGCAGGCAACGTTACCACCGCATACCTCTTCTATGTTCTGCCAGCTCGGTTTATAATAGCAATAAGTTTTTATTGGAAAAAATATCACATCCTCTTGTGCGGTACATTTCAAATGAGGTCCAAACCTTTATTACAATTAGTAAAAGCAGAACTTCACAAAGTCATCTAGAATATCATACCAGGGGCTATATACTGTACATATTTATAAAGCTCCATGGGCAGCATGTCAATTTCATGAATCTATCCATAAATTAGAAAAGAAATTAACCAGGGAATTCATTTAACTGACTGAATTCTGTGAAAGTCAGTCCTGTCTCACCGTTGTTTGATGGTTCCTGGGTATCATGGTGTTCACTATAATATCACATAGCAGTAGAAAGGCATAATCCCAACAATTTGCCAGCAGCATTCTACCTAATTCCCAGCAATTTACCAGCAACATCCTGGTAAAAATACGGCAATATCCTGTAATAATCCCTGGAATTTGCTATCAACATCTGAGCATAATCCCAGTAATTTACCACATACATCCCAGTATAATTATAGCAATTTGCCAGCAAAATCCCATTCCATCATGAACACACTACACGTCCCTAAGAGTTCCTGATTTCTAGATATTCAATTAAGGTAAATGTAATACGAAAGGGGTAACATCTCTGCGCCTCTTTCCACTGTAAGGGGTGATGTGCATCCAGACCTCATTGTATAATCAACCTGGAACCAAAAGAAAAGCAAATGTATGTGGGGAGGGTATAATAAAAAATAAAGTTTAAAAAGACTCAGGTTCATGGCATGACATTTCTTTATACTGTAGTTTGAATAGCAGAAGAGTGAGTTCTGATGATTTTGATAACGCAACCCTCGTAAATATTCAGAAGAAATAAAACACTGCAATATTATAAAATTGAAGAATATAACTTTACTATGATGTCACCAGAAAAAATAATCTGCTGTGATGTAACAACCAAAAATTTGATATAAATAAGAGAAGAAATGTCAAAAAGGATGAGTCTGGAAAGAATGACATCTGAACAATTCTTTAGCTCTTGGATTAGATGGATGTCTAAACAAAGCTCCAAATCGAAAAGCGAAATCTTCCCAGGGGTGTCGGTCAGGCAGAACTACTCCAAAATAAGGTTCTGCTGACACTACTGCTCGAGTTCTTAGCCTGGGGTACAGGGGATAATTGCTATGTCTTTAGAGTGTATTCCTCATTGGGGGAGATTTATCAAATTGGATGTACTTGTACGGACCACAGTTCATGGGAAAACCAGTTTCTTTGGCCCTGTACGAGTTACTACTAGGAAGTCATGGTGCCCGTGTTGTACCAGGGCAACATTATCCTGGTGAAATCCCACAAACAGCGAGGAAAGGAAGGACCCAAAAAAGATGCCGGATTTGTTACAAAAGGGGAATATGAAAGGACACCACTTATCACTGCGAAACCTGCCCTGCTAATCCTGGCCTCTACACAAAGGATTGCTTCCAAATCTACCACTCGTCCATGCAGTATTAATTTCATCCTTTATGCTCACTGTCATTTTTCCACTTTATATCTCTGATTTAGTCCGCATCACTTACATATCCACTTTCCACCGACCATTACATATTCATTTCTGTGAGACACCTGTTTGCTTAAAAGTGCCCTTTCCACCCCTTAACATGTTAGTACAGGGGTGCACTTTCAAAAATCAGGTCACTTCTTGGGGTTTTCAATTTCTTGGGACCTTAGAAACTTTTTACATGCAACATGGCACCTAAAATCCATGTCTGCCAATTCAGGCCTGCAAAATCTATATCTTGCAGTTTGACTGCTGTGCGCCCATACAGCAGGCTATAAGCACATATGGGGTGTTTTGATAATAGGGAGAAAATGGGTAACACATACTGGGATCCATTTTCTCCTGTTACCCCTAGTGAAAGTAATAATTTGGGGTCTGGTAGTAATTTTTTCATTTTCACAGCTGTGTGCTTTTAAATCCTTTGACAAGTGTTTATGCATTCTGTGAAACACCTGTTTGGTCAAAGGTGCTCTTTCCACCCCTTAAAATGTTCATACAAGGGTGCACTTTCCAAAATGGGGTCACTTCTTGGGCTTTTCAATTGCTGGGGACCTTAGGAATGTTTTTTTTACATACGACATGGCACCTAAAATCCATGTCTGCCAATTCAGGTCTGTCCGCAAAATCAATATTTTGCAGTTTTCCTGTTGTGCGCCCATACAGCAGGCTACAAGCACTTATTGAGTGTTGCCATAATGGGGAGAAAATGGGGAACACAAACTTTTTCTTGAAAAATTGTAAAAGTGCTAACTACACACCTTGAAAGATTCCTTGAAAGTTTCCACTGTAAGGGTTCCTCAGGGTGTCTTCAAATGTGAAATAGCCCACATAAACCATTCCAACAAAATCTGCCCTCCAAAAGCCATATGGCACATCTTCCCTTCTTAAACCTGCCATGCGCCCATCAGTTTTTTAACACATATGGGGTGTTGCCGTATTTAGGGGAACATGGGTAACAAAATTTGGGCTGCATTTTGTCCTGTTACTCTTGTGAAAGTGAAAAATGTTGGCAAATTTTTCTTGAAAAAAATTTAAATTTTTCATTTTCACAGACAATTCTATGAAACACGTTTGGGGTCAAAGTGCTCACTACATACCTTGAAAAATTCCTTAAGAGACTTAGTTTCCAAAATAGGGTCAGTTTTTGGGGGTTTCCACCGTAGGGCCATGTTAGGGTGTCTTCATATGCGACATAGCTCCATAAACCATTCCAGCAAAATCTGCCCTCCTAAAGCCTTATGACACTTCTTCTCTTCTGAACTCTGACGTGTGCCCATACTTCAGTTTTCGAGCACATATGGGGTGTTGCCGTATTCAGGGCAAAATGGGTAAGAAAATCTGAGGTGCATTTTCTCCTGTTACCCTTTGTGAAAGTGAAAAATGTTGGCCTAAAGCAAACTTTTCTTGAAAAAATTGTAATTTTTTTTTCCACAAAGGGTAAAAGAGGGGAGAAAGCCATTTTTATATTGCAACGTTTCTTATATTCACCTGTACTATGATTTCTGCAAAGTTTGTTGAAAGGTTAGATACTATTTCCAGTGTTATTTATTTATTTTTGCATATGTTTATTAGATAAGTATTTTAAAGGATTTCTCTGGTTGATAAAAATGATTTATAATAATGTTGCAAAAAAATATATAAAATCATACCTCAGAGGGACCAGAAAGTAGAAACCAGTTTGGGATTAGGAATCATTGGAATAGGGACGGCAGGGGATCAGTGAGATTTTTTTTATTCCCGTTAAGATTTTCTTTACCCTTTTTTTTTTTTTTACTTTTATACTGCATACTAACATATGTCTATATACCAGTAAATTATCCATAATATGCATTTTAAGAGGACCTATCGTGGGGTCACCCCTAATAAACTAGACACAGTGCCTAGGAGGCTTGAGTAAAAGTATAAATTTCTTATGTAAATTGGTTGCGCCATTCATGTGCAATTAAAGCTTTTATTATTATGCAAATTAGGTATGTGGTGCACTGAGGGGTTGGATCCAGCCTCTCGGTGCACCTTAGCTTTGATGCTGTGTCTCAATCGCCACTTTCTCCACTCCTTGATTTACGGGGTCGGGCATCTTACAGTATAATTACATGCGCAATACATCTGCTTAGACTTCCCTGGCAGTGCAAATGACCACTGTGCATCTGCCAATTCTGCAAGCCACGATGAAGGTGCGGGAATACAGGGCCTGGTGAGATGCCTCAGACGGTCAACAAGGGGACAGTGGCAACTGAGACACATTGTCACAGCTAAGGTGCACCAAGAGGCTCAGGCTCACCCCTCAGTGCACCAAACATCTCATCTACATTATAAAAAAGTTTTATTTGCACATGGACAGTGCAACTGGTTTACATAAAAGCATAGTGTTAATTCTGCTGAAAGGTCCTCTTTAAGAGGGTAAGACTTGGTGATCATGTCAAAGGAGTTCACAGTGACTGAACTAGGAGATTCCCTTCTCCTTGACTCTAAAAGTGACAATATTGTCTAAGGACTGAAATGGCCAGGATCAGTGGTTTTCCAATCTTACTTTTAGCACAGGCGTTAATCACAGCCCCCTGAAATCAGTCAAACATATACAGTTAGGCTACTTTCACACTTGCGGCAGGACGGATCCGACAGGCTGTTCACCCTGTCGGATCTGTCCTGCCGCTATTTCGCCGTGCCGACGGACTGCCGCTCTGTCCCCATTGACTTTAATGGGGGCGGGGGCGGAGTTACGGCACAGCACGGCAGTGCACAGCAGAGGCCGGCGGATTAAAAAATCGGACATGTCGTAGTTTTAGTCCGGCGTCCTCTCTCCGTGCACTGCCCTGCTGCGCCGGAACTCCGCCCCCGCCCGGACTATAGTAAACGGGGACTAAGCAGCAGTCCGGGGGCATGGCGAAATAGCGGCAGGACGGATCTGACAGGGTGAATAGCCTGTCGGATCCGCCCTGCCGCAAGTGTGAAACTAGCCTTATACATCCAAATACATTAACTGACCTACAATGGTGACACATCTGTATATCTCCTAATGCTGTAAGTGGTGATAATAAGCATAGTAATCATTCCAAGCCTATTATACATAATTGCTCAATTCACTTTCTATAATACTAGAATCCATTTAATGTGACAACAAATATGTAACAGTAGAATACATCTAGGAGTATATGTAACAGTAGGATATAGCCAGGAGAATATGTAACAGTAGGATACAGCTAGTAGAACATGTAACAGTAGGATACAGCTAAGAGAATATTTAACAGTAGGATACATCTAGGAGAATATGTAACAGTAGGATACATCTAGGAGAATATGTAACAGTAGGATAGAGCTAGGCGAATATGTAACAGTAGGATAAATCTAGGAGAATATGTAACAGTAGGATACATCTAGGAGAATATGTAACAGTAGGATACAGCTAGGAGACTATGAAACAGTATGATACAGCTAGGAGAATATGTAACAGTAGAATACATCTAGGAGAATACGATATGTTACAGTAGGATATAGCCGGGATAATATGTAACACTTGGATACAGCTAGGAGAATATGTAAAAGTAGGATACAGCTAGGAGAATATGTAACAGTAGCATACATCGAACAGTAGGCTACAGCTAGGAGAATATGTAATAGTAGGATACATCTAGGAGAAAATGTAACAGTAGGATACAGCTAGGCGAATATGTAACAGTAGGATACACACAGGAGAATATGTAACAGTAGTATACATCTAGGAGAATATGTAACAGTAGGATACCGCTAGGAGAATATGTAACAGTAGGATACAGCTAGGAGAATATGTAACAGTAGGATACAGCTAAGAGAATATTTAACAGTAGGATACAGCTAGGAGAATATGTAACAGTAGGATACAGCTAGGCGAATATGTAACAGTAGGTTACATCTAGGAGAATATGTAACAGTAGGATACAGCTAGGAGAATATGTAATAGTAGGATACATCTAGGAGTCGGAGAATATGTAACAGTAGGATACATTTAGGAGAATATGTAACAGTAGGATACAGCTAGGAGAATATTTAACAGTAGGATACAGCTAGACGAATATGTAATATTAGGATACAGCTAGGAGAATATGTAATAGTAGGATACATCTAGGATAATATGCAACAGTAGGATACATCTAGGAGAATATGTAACAGTAGGATACATCTAGGAGAATATGTAATAGTAGGATACAGCTAGGAGAATATGTAACAGTAGGATACAGCTAGGAGAATATGTAACAGTAGGATACATCGAGGAGAATATGTAACAGTAGGATACATCTAGGAGAATATGTAATAGTAGGATACAGCTAGGAGAATATGTAACAGTAGGATACAGCTAGGAGAATATGTAATAGTAGGATACAGCTAGGAGAATATTTAACAGTAGGATACATCTAGGAGAATATGTAATAGAAGAATACAGCTAGGAGAATATGTAACAGTAGGATACAGCTAGGAGAATATGTAACAGTAGGATACAGCTAGGAGAATATGTAACAGTAGGATACAGCTAGGAAAATAAAGGCACTTTGTTATAGCACAGTTAAGATTTCATAGACATCACGCTATCTCATGTCTGTACAGATATCTTCGATCAGATAGTATAGTAGATATTGACGGATATAAACCAGGTTGATTCTCTGCTTTATCTATAAACTGGTGAATTACTATCTGTGATAATATTTGCTGATAATAGCAATTAGATAGCAGAATTGTTTGGAGTAGCTCAAAATACTGAGTAGCGCACTAGCATGTATGTTAACGACTGGAGTAACAAGTGCACTGGCGGTTTTCACACACAGAAGCTGAAGACAATATTTAATATTAATAGCCAGCTTTCTAGTTACGTATTTGGTATTATACAATAGATTTATAGGGTTGAATAGTATTAATATTATAAAATTATAAAATGGTATCGAGCAACATATACTAGTAAAATAAGACTCACAAAGCTGGCATGCATTGGCAGACAGAAACATAACTATGTAAATGGTGTAAAAATTTCCCAGGGGGCTTACTGAGTCCTCCTCACGGCCGTCCAGTGTAAGTTTTTGGGGATGTATTTTGTGCTGCTGGCAGTATTTTGTGATGGCTCTGTTCGGGTGGTATATTGTGCCACAATATGGCATTGCCGGCCTGCCTTCCATCAATCTGGACCCGACTACAAAACAGGGCCACTTTTAGTATTTTTTCCAGGGCCACTTTAAGTTCCAAGTGCACCCCTGGATGTAAGTGTCATATGTATCGTATAGTGAAGATGATGTGATAATCTCCATATGCCAGGGGGTTTGTATGGTTGGAGATGAGCAAATCTGAAAAAAAAAAAATATTTTATTCTGACAAAATGAGAATCACTTCAGTTCGCTGATAGTCTCAAAGCTTGCAAATTTATTCTGGAAGGCAACTATACACATCAGTTGACATCTGTTTAACCACATTATCTGTAAATTTGTCCAGTTATGTTGCTGTGAATTATTTCTTTTATTTCCAAAACCCACTTTTATGCATCTCTTGAATGATCACACTCTAGTTTTTGGTGCAAAATGACAACAAAAATGTACACCTTCCTATCGAAAAATTCTATAAGAAAAGTTGCCTTTCAGTCAACTAACACGGGGAAAAGCAACCACAAAACACCAGGTAGATAGAGCATGCTGTGCTTGATAATAAAGGCAGCAGGGGCTCAAAATGCACAGCGAGGTTCCTGGCTGTTTGAAAATTCATGATTTCTCATTGTTTGAAATGTAACCTCCACTGAGTGCTATATTTTCTATACACTAAACAACACACTGAAAGCCTGATAAATTTAAATGGATTGTCCGCTTTATTTATATTGATAACCTATCCTTAGGATAGTGTAATTAAGGTTGGGTGGTGCTCCACCTAATAGGTGTGGGTCGCAGGGAATGGTTCCCAAGCCAAGTATTCACGTAGAGAAAAAGGTGGTTCCTGGACACCACTAGTCTTGCTCAATCAATATTTATTATATACATTGCAGATTGCCAGTTACAGAAAGTAATGACGTTTCGGAATTAGCCTTCATCAGGACACTGGATGTGCCGCAATAAGGAAAAACCAAATCATGTGGGTATGGGCTCAGTGGCCGTGTGGCAATGCTTCTAGGGCTATAGTGAGCCGCTGTTGCTGCCATGACAGTCATATAGGATATAACTCCTGAACTGCCAACACACAGTCTCTGCAGTCAAAAACGCCCTCGCTATCTGCTGTGGCGTTAACTAAGAGGCACAGTCCTCTTAGCTACTTACATTGTAGTGCATATTGTAGTCTGAAGCCAAAACTTCCCTGCTACTGGGGAAATGTCAACCTTTTAGGCCCCAAAGGGCATAACTCGGGATCTCCACTCAATATTACACTCTGTCTTCTGGGCAATGATGGGGAGTCACCATATTAGGATTTGCCCATCTAAATCAAGTATTTCCAGGGGCTGCCACACAGACCTGAGTGTTGGATGCTCTTTAGCCCAACAACGCTAACCCTATTCCAGTTATCTCTTCTTAAGGGCACCTTGCTCTCACCTGGCCCTTTCACTTTTCACACTTTTGCATGTGCAGCTGTCTCATCTGCAGAGCCAGGTCATATCACCCTCTGCAGCCATCTGATGGAGGACATCACAGAATAGGAGACTCCATCTTCTTCCATGTTGTTAGCTGTTGCTCATATTTGCTCCCTCTTAGGGTCACTGCAGCTATTGTGAGCACTGCTCCACATCCCTGGCCAGGGACTCACAGTAGGCCTGGTCTGTGGCTTTATTTTAGCTGGGCCTGGTCTGCAGCCTTCCTCTCCTGCACACCTTTGTGGGAGTTCTGGCACTGTGCTGCTTAAATAGTGTGCATACTGGGGTCTGTATTCACCTGCTGCAGCAGAATTTTATAAAGGACCTACCTCTAGCGGATTTATGGGGGCACTACATATAGCTCACAGTCACATGCAAGGCAAGAATATTTTATAAGTCTCTGTGTAAGCTGCATTTACTTGCATCTCTCATGCCCAACCCAATTTTGAAGTGCTGTAGCTTGCGATTTATAATACCTAGCCACAATCCTAGTCTTGTTTTTTGAAGCCTAGATTATCAAATGTAATACTATACCTGGCTTGGAGCTCTAGATGTTGCACAGCTCAAGATATCTCAAGAGAAACCAGCCATTCACCCCTTCAGCAAGCTGTTACACAGGAGCTAGCGTAGAGGAGGACAGGGGGCCAGTGGAGGCCATGCTGACAGGGTGTACAGAGGACTAAAGAAGAGAAACTGCAGCACTCCTTCAGTCGATGCAACAGCAGTCTGTTCACATATAGGCATCAAACAAAGCAATATTTCAACTTAGATACGTCTTTCTCAAACTTGAGAAAGACTTATCTAAGCCGAAACATCACTTTGTTTGATGCCTATATCTGAATAATCCACTGTTGAATCAACTAGAGGAGTGCTGCATTGTATCTTCTTTTGTACATTTTGGGGTTCTGAGCCAGGAACTGACACTGCATGCACCCAGCATTTTTAAAATAGACATATCCACATTGGGGAGCTCGTACTGCTAATTTTTACTTTAGGCTGCACAGAGAAGAGACATAGATTGTCTCTTCCTGTGTAACTATACAAGGCCCCAGAGGCAGGGTAACATGGACTTCTGTGCATGTTATGAACCCCTTTCGCTCTTCAACCAGAGAGCATTCTTGCTCTCTGATTGTCACATATGGGTACTTTCTTTCCATAAAAGAAGTGTGAACATGAGTGCTTGCTCTTTTAATCAACATTTTGCGCCTACTTAGGGAGTTTATTGATGCCATGAACCAGATATTTACCAGCATTAAGATGACAGGGCTAAATAAATTGCACCAAACACACTACAAAACACAGAAGCATCAACAAAATATGTATTTAATACTGTCCCTATCCTGTCCATACCAGATCTATAAAGTAAAATATACAGACCGCTTCTCTAGCGATACCCATTACATGTTGCAGTATTAGCGATAAATGCTATCACTAGAGAGGAATCTAATATATTTCTTACAAATTTAAAAGATCAGTCAGAAATGACTTTTTCAGTAATTGACTGTCTCCACAAATCATCAAAAAAACAGTGCCTTTTCAGACAGGTATAATAAGGGGGCTTTTTTGTGTCCCTATTATCTTGTGGTTCAACAGAACCAGAGTGAGCATACAACCATATGTTCAGATCATGATCATATGTTTTTTATGCAGTTATTAAAGCCAAAATCAGATGTGGATAATAAAAGGAGATAAAGTATTAAGGACATATACAACTTCTCTTTTTTGAATACACTCCTGGTTTTGGTTTGAAAAACTGCATCAAATACCAGAGTAAATGTGTGGCAGCACTCCTATAGTGCTAACTAATATTCTGATGAACTACAGGGGCTTCTTGTGTTCAATCCATAATACAGGTGTCACGAGTTGAAAGTCCCGCGAGAGACTTCCGCGTCGTCTAGCAATAAACATACGGCAAACAGGCACAGTCACATCAGAGTTTATTGCACAACCAAAGACAAGAAAGGAAGCACAGGGAAAACATGAGCTCTATGTACTGTTAGCACAGTGGGAGAAAACCCCCACTGCGCCACTGTCTAGTAATACTCCAGAGGGGCGTGACTAAGCAACTCCTGGTATTCACTAGGGCCCCAGATGGTAGGGTTAGGCTTTGCCGCAGGAAGTTGCCAGGGTCCACTCTGGGGCATGAACTAGACAGTGACAACAGGAATGAAGGGACAACAGGTACCAGAAGGTACCAACAGTACATAGGCAGAAATTACATATACAGGCGAATACAAACTAAACAACTGATAACACGAGCAAGGGTACATAGCAATGAACCAGGAGTGGCAATGAGCAGAGAAGGACTTGCTCCACCAGTAGTATACTGCGTGGCCTAGTCCATAGCACTCTGCAGCAAAGCAAGCTGCAGCGAGGGCTTGCTGAGAGGAGACATAACACATACACAGCTCATGGCTACCAGCAACATGAGAGTTGCTGCACGGGCGATGCCCGCTGCACCAGCAGCAGGAGAGCTGCTCCAAGGGCATAACCATGAGATGATAACGTTCCCCCTCCGAGGAACGACAGACCCCCTTCCGGGGGAGACAGGAAAAGCAAAGCAAGGCAAAGACATAATAAACACAAGGTGACTAAAACATTAACAAATCAGGGCAAAGGCAACAAGACATAGAAAACAGACAACAATGAACAGGTAGGCGAACCCACAGAGCACAGACAGACATGGATCCCATGGGTCAGCAGCATGGGAGACAGAGTACAAACCAGGAGAAGGACAGGACAAACACACACCAGGAGAGCTGATCCAGAACTGAGGGAAAGTCAGCCTCATATACAGGTTCCATGGGTGCAGCAGAGAGGCCACACACATGGACCAGACAGAGAGGATTAACTCCTGATAGGCACACAGGGGACTTAACCCATACAGAAGCACAAAGGACACACAGAAACGAAACTGCAGCGAGGAGCTGCCATACAAGCATGGACAGAAGGTCACAGCCAGAGATAGCAGCTGTGACAACAGGAGCAATAAAGCACACATATTATACTCATCTGAAAGTGGTCTTATTTAAAGGGGTTTTCTGGGATTTTTTAACTGATGACCTGTCCTCTGGATAGGTCATTAGTATCTGATTGGTGGGGGTCCGACACCCGGGATACACCACCGATCAGCTGTTTGACAAGGCACCAGTGCTCAAAATTGTGCTACGACCTTCACCAGTTTTTCCTAGGCCACCCGATGTCACGTTTATTGGTCATAGGTGCAGCTCAGCCGGTGAATAGGGATGGGCTGCGATACCAAGCACAGCTACTTTACAATGTACGGTCCGGTACTTGTAATCAGAGAGAAGGTTGCAGCTCTACTACAAGTGCCGGTGCCTTCTCAAACAGCTGATCGGCAGGGATCCCTGGTGTTAGACCCCCACCGATCAGATTCTGATGACTTATCTGGAGGATAGGTCATCTGTTAAAAAATCCTGGGACATCCCTTTAATGAATCATATTAGGTTTAGGAATTTATTATTGCTAATTGGGATTAGCATTTGTATAGGGGATGAAAAATAATATACTATATAATTCCTAGTATTTGCATGCAAAAGTTGGTTGGTGCATTCCTGCAGTTTTTCCATTTCATTAACAAATGTAGCATTGGATATACATCGGTAAATCAGAGGTAGAGCTTGCTAAGAGCTTAATTTGCGTGTATGTATAAGCCTCCACACACGATTAAAGTGCTGTCCATAAGGAGATATAGTAGCCTCCAAATCCTAAACTAAGCCTCTCACCCAGTTAAGCGAGTACTCTCTGCTCTGCCCTGATGAGGCACAATCACCCTGAAACAGCTGCCTGAAGATGCTGGCTTATTTATTATCTAAGCCATGTCTCAAGGCCTATTTAAAGGTTTGAACACTGACTCATAGGATAGCTGCCTTACATCTGGTGGCATCAGAGGCAAAGCTTGTTAAGACCTCATTTGCTTACCCTCTTCCCAGAATTTTTAGAGGAGTGTGTATGGCGCTAGCCATAAGAAAATATAGTACCCCCAAATCCTGATCTAGGCCTCTCACCTAGTTAAACCAGTACTCTCTGCTCTGCACTGATGAGGGGCAGGGTCTGCAGATGAGTTGCTGGCTTATTTATTATCCAAGTCATGTCTCAAGTGCAGTCCTATTGAAAGAGTTGAATATTGACTTATAAAGGATAGCTACCTTACATCTGGTGGAAAAGAAGCAGAGTTTGCTTAGAGCTCATTTGCATACCCTCTTCCCAGAATTCCAGAGAAGCATTTATGGCCTATAACCTTCCTCACGCCGATTAAGGTGCTCTCCATAAGGAGATATAGTGCCCCCCAAATCCTAGCATTGAATATAGGCATGTATGCTATGCATGATCTAATTTTTTTGCAGACTATGTTTTATTTACATAAGGACTCTGCTAGAGTACTTATTTAAGTTGCAAATTTAATTTTTGATAATATAACAATAACAATTGAAAAGACAGGTTCACTCTGCGGTCTTACTAAACCCTCATACTGATGTTGAAATTAAGAGATTAGCCAACATATCCTACTATGGAGGACATGTCTGAGCCCGAGCACCGCGCCAAGGTTTCTCAAGTAGCTCAGGACCTAACACTCACCTACCTGTGCCGTATGGGCAATATCAGGGGCCAGTGGGCAAATTACAGGAGTGTAATAGCCGACTCGCAGCATACTCCTCAGTTACCTCCAGCATGTAGCCATGCCTGCAATGAGAGGAGGGAGGAGGCTGTGAGCCCCACCCAAGACTGGTTGATATGGCCCAGGTGCACCAAAATTTAGCCTGTGGATGAAAATCAGGCACATTTACATAGGAGTTTATACACCTCCAAGCATCTCTTTATATAAAACAATTGAAAAAATGGCATGGTGTTAAACAGGCAGGAAATGCTCAAACCCAAATGCAGTTGTGCATATATATATACTGGGGAGCAGATCCTATACTTGTAGCCCATTGCTAATGGTGATCCCCAGCCAAAATGCATACAATAGAGGATGCCCGCAGCGGACCACAAGTACCACAATAGACATCCTACAAAAGATGGCAATTGTGTGGATTTGATAAACAGTATAACAATAACAATTGAAAAGACAGGTACACTCTGCTTTTTTTCAGTCGTTTTGTAAATTACATTTTTGGGCCAATTTTTGCTAATAATAGCTGTTTGCTGCAATGTTGCAACAAAGGTGATTTTCAAGCTGTTTGCTGTGTACAGTGTACATTTTTACAATTATGTGGATGATGACTAAATATTACATGGTCTCTGTTCCAGTGTTTTTAAGAGCACAGGCTCTTGTTTATGTATATGCTTGTGGTATATATGAGCTTTACAAGAAAATAGATAGTGTGGTCAGTGGCTCACTTGGTAATTTAATATGATAAGGTGCAGACCCCTGGCAACACCCAAGCCAATGTAAAAGTTGCTAAAGAAAAGTGAGGGGGGGGGGCACTCAATAATATAGAGACCAAATGGACCAGAATACGAACATGTATGTACATATAATATTACAATCGTTTAATAAAATACTCTAAATAAAAGCATTAAAAAACATCATATGAAATACAAATAACGTAATAGGCGCAACCCCTGTCCAAAGACTAGAAATGGGTGGAAAAGGTGGCCAAAAGTGTCATACAATAGGCTGAATGGAGACAAATAGTAAGTCCCAATAGGTAAGGCCATAGCGTGCTGAATCAACAGTCCAATGTATATCTCATACCACTCTTTTTATAAAACTCTGAGGTGTAGTTAAGAGGAGGCGCCACTAAGGCAAGTACATTACCTCTCTCCTTGAATCGCTATTCCGCTTTCTGCTTGCCGACCGGACTGAGCGTGTCCCGTGCTGGTCTCTCGGTCTAGCGCGGCGTCCCACGTGACCGGCAGCGTGCACGTGACTATGATGTCACAGGAGTAGGCGGTTTTGTTGCAGGTCCTTTGCTGGATAGTCAAAGATATGGATCGCTCCACTAGGATATAAGCAAAATTAGCTCCTTAAATGTTCCAATTGTAAAAGTGGGTAAACAATGTCTCCGGAGACAATTAGTTGGAGCACTCTGCAAGACACGCCATACACGTTTTGGGGTATACACCCCTTCTTCAGTGGTATTGCCCGCAGGTTCAGTGGTACCCTTTTATAGTTTGGGTCATTAGGAGAATGGTAATCCCCAAAAATTTAACTGGATTTTTTGTAAAGCGAAGCGGGAGTTGCGTGGTGATTGGGAATCCAACGTCAGGCTGTTCTATCAGCACTTGGATTCCTCCTCCCTGCACAGCCCCCCTAGGAAAGGAAAGCGGTAATGTACTTGCCTTAGTGGCGCTTCCTTTTTACTACACCACAGAGTTTTATAATAAGAGTGGTATGAGATATACATTGCACTGTTGATTCAGCACTCTATGGCCTTGCCAATTGGGACTTACTATTTGTCTCCATTCAGCCTATTGTATGACACTTTTGGCCACCTTTTCCACCCATTTCTAGTCTTTGGACAGGGGTTGCGCCTATTACGTTATTTGTATTTCATATGATGTTTTTTAATGCTTTTATTTAAAGTATTTTATTAAACAATTGTAATATTACATGTACATACATGTTCGTATTCTGGTCCATTTGGTCTCTATATTATTGAGTGCCCCCCACTCACTTTTCTTTAGCATATATGAGCTTTACACCCCTAACCACTTCAGCCCCCCTAGCTTAAACCCCCTTAATGACCAGACCACTTTTTACAATTCTGCACTACACTACTTTCACCGTTTATTGCTCTGTCATACAACTTACCACCCAAATTAATTTTACCTCCCTTTCTTCTCACAAATACAGCTTTCTGTTAAGATTTTCCGTTTTTCTGATATTAATCAAAAAAGACCGCAATTTTCTCAAAAAAAGTGTATTTTTAACTTTTTCTGCTAAAATTGTTCAAATATAATTATATTTCTATACAAGTTTGTGTCAGAAATTATTGTGCTACATGTCTTTGATAAAAAAAATCCAATAAGTGTATATTTATTGGTTTGCGCAAAAGTTATAACGTTTACAAACTATGGTACAAAAAAGTGAATTTCCGCATTTTGAAGCAGCTCTGACTTTCTGAGCACCTGTCATGTTTCTTGAGGTGCTAGAATGCCAGGATAGTATGAATACCCCCCAAATGACACCATTTTAGAAAGAAGACACCGCAAAGTATTCGCGGAGGGGCATGGTGAGATCATGTTTGATTACATTTTTTTTCACAAGTTAGCGGAAAATGACACTTTCTGAGGAAAAAAAAATAATAAAGTTTCCATTTCTGCTAACTTCTGGCAAAAAAAAAAAAAAAAATCACGGACTCACTATGCCCCTCAGTGAATACCTTGGGGTGTCTACTTTCCGAAATGGGGTGATTTGTGGGGTGTGTTTACTGTTCTGGCATTTTGGGCGGGGCTAAATTGTGAGCAACCTTGTAAAGCCTAACACTCAGTTCCCACTTTCGCGTAAAACGCCGCTTTCGAACGCACAAAAAAACGCACAACAGTACAGGAACCATGCATTCCAATGGGGGTGGTTCACACTTGCGCGTTTTTATGCGCGTTCGTAGGCGCCTAAAAACGTCTGACGCATAAGCATGTATGTTCGCGTTAATTCGGGCTTTTTTCGAGCGTTTGGTGCCAATAGACTTCAATGGGGAACGCGATAGGCGTGTTGTTCGGGCTGTTTGCAGCGTAAAACGCGCCTATGGACGCAATGCTCAAAGTTTGCAACATGCTGGATCATCCACCATGGAAATTCACACCTCTAAAGCACCTAGATTGGCCAAAACTATATAGGGAGGGCTGTTTGGTCATTGGCCAACTATGCAGTCAATCACATAAACGCGCTCAAACGGCGCCTACACTATTTACCAAAAACGCTTGAAAAAACGCCCGTAAACGCCCATCTTGAACGGCGCATAAAACGATAGGCTTCTAAACGCCAGGTCTGAACCCAGTGTAAAGGTACTCGTTGGACTTTCGGCCCCTTTACGCACCTAGGCTGCAAAAAAGTGTCACACATGTGGAATTGCCGTACTCAGAAGAAGTAGGGAAATGTGTTTTGGGGTGTATTTTTACATATACCCATGCTGGGTGAGAGAAATATCTCTGTAAATTGACAACTTTGCATAAATTTTTTTAAAAAGTTGTCATTTACAGAGATATTTCTCACACACAGTATGGGTATATGTCAAAATACACCCCAAAACACATTGCCCTACTTCTCCTGAGTACGGCGATACCACATGAATGACACTTTTTTGCAGCCAAGATGCGCAAAGGGGCCCAAATTCCAATGAGTACCTTTAGGCCCCTTTCACACGGGCGAGTTTTCCGCGCGGGTGCAATGCGTGAGAAGGACGCATTGCACCCGCACTGAATCCGGACCCATTCATTTCTATGGGGCTGTGCACATGAGCGGTGATTTTCACGCATCACTTCTGCATTGCGTGAAAATCGCAGCATGCTCTATATTGTGCGTTTTCACGCAACACAGGCCCTATAGAAGTGAATGGGGCTGTGGAAAATTGCAAGCATCCGCAGCAGCGCGGATGCAGTGCGATTTTCCCGCATGGTTGCTTAGCAACGGATCAGATCTTTATTATTTTCCCTTATAACATGGTTATAAGGGAAATAATAGCATTATTAATAAAGAATGCATAGTAAAATGAAGAGGAAGGGGTTAAAAATAATAAAAGTTAACTTACCTTAGCCACTTGATCGCGTAGTTGCGATCTGTCCTCTCTTTCTCAGCATCAGCTAAGAACTAAAGGACCTGTGATGACGTCACATCACATGGTCCAATCACATGGTCCATCTTACCATGGTGATGGACCATGTGATTGGACCATGTGATGTGACGTGGGCCCTATTCACACGTCCGCAATTCTGTTCCGCATTTTGCGGTACGGAATTGCGGACCCATTCATTTCTATGGGGACAGACTTTGTCCCGCTCGGATCCGGAATTGCGGATCCACACTTCCGGGTCCGCACTTCCGTTCCGCAAAAATATACAACATGTCCTATTCTTGTCCGCAATCGCAGACAAGAAAAGGCATTTTCTATATAGTTTTGGCAATGTGCGGACCCGCAAAATGCGGAAAGCACATTGCCGATGTCCGTGTTTTTCGGATCCGCGGAACACATATGGACGTCTGAATGGAGCCTTACAGGGGGGTGATCAATGACGGGGGGGTGATCAGGGAGTCTATATGGGGTGATCAGGGGTTAAGAAGTGACTCAGGGGGGGGGGGGGGGTATAGTTTAGTGTGGTGCTTGGTGCTACTTACAGAGCTGCCTGTGTCCTCTGGTGGTCGATCCAAGTTAATGGGACCACCAGAGGACCAGGTAGCAGGTATATCAGATGCTGTTAACAAAACAGCGTCTGATATACCTATTTGATGCTTTTTATTTAACATCTACAGCCTGCCAGCGAATGATCATCACTGGCAAGCTGTAGTATAACTTCACTGCAGCACGTCGCTGTGAACGCACAGGAAATCTCGCGTCTCGCGAGATGACGCGCCAATGCGTCGAGGATGAATAACCTGGCCGCCCGCAGGACGCATCCCTGCGTTAGGCGGTCGGGTAGTGGTTAATATATTACATTAACATTGTTTATGTGTAAACTTCTGTTTGGATGTAAGTTTTAGGTGCAAATATTGTTTTGATGCATTAAAAAAAATATAATACCTGTTTGTCACAAAGTTACATGAAGGTTGACATGGTTGTCCACAGTCCATCAAGGCATCTGCAATCATTAGAGATGAGCGAATCGAAATTGACGAAGTGGAATTCGATTCGAATTTCAGGAAAAATTCGATTTACACCGAATCCGAATTTTCTGACACTTCGTGGTGACAAATGAAATTTTTTCCTAAAATTGCTGCTGCACATGTTAGGTCATAGAGCAAAGAACTCTAGGGACGAGGGATCACCCACAAAGCGATTCAGCAGCCAGGCAGCCCTGTGATGTCACAGCCCTATAAATAGTCTCAACCATTTTGGATTCAGCCATTTTCCAGTGTAATTAGTACATGGAGAGATGTCAGCAGGCGCTAGGGAAAGTACTAGGAGAGACTTGAAAACTTTTATTTTGCTGAATAGAAGTTCAGGGAAAGATTATTAGAAGTGTAGGGAAAGGATAGGGAGGAATTATTCCACAGTATTGAAGCAGAACAGGGTTCAGTAGGGGAGGTTACAGCCTGAGTAATAGGAACAATCCTATCACACCTTGCTGCATTGACTGGGGATCCAAATTGCAATTATACTGCTGCTTTCAGGTTTGCAATAGATGATACCTCTGTAATTCCTGCAAACTATTCTCTTCATTGTGGTGCAAGTGCTGTGTGATACAACCATTAACAGGGTGTATTACTTGAAAATATTTCTACGTCTTATTTGCCCTTGTGCAGTGCAGTTATATGTTCTAAAGCCCTTTTTGGCATGTATAAGTGGCAAAAAAAGTATTATTTGCTGTTCAGCTGTGCAATGATATGTTCTAAAGCCTTTTTTGGCGTGTATAAGTGGGAAAAAAGGGCTTATTAGCCGTTGTGTGGTGAAGTGAGAAAATTACAGCCCTTTTTGGAGTGTATTAGTGCCAAAAAAAGTATTATTTGCCGTTCAGCAGTGCATTCATGTGTTCTAAAGCCTTTTTTGGCGTGCATTAGTGGAAAAAAAAGGGCTTATTAGCCGTTGTGTGGTGAAGTGAGAAAATTATGGCCCTGTGGTTAACTATACAGCGAGGACGAGCTACTACACTACAGTCAGCAGCTACTACCCAGCCGAGATCTGCAGTAGACATCCGGTGCTTCCTCCGGTAGGCGGGCAAGTAGTGATGATGAGAGTGGCGTGGGAGCTGGTGTTGCGAGCAGTCAGGCTCCTGGCTCAGAAACCGTTGAGGAGGACATCAGTGACATGCAGACAGTACTCGATGATGATGTAGCTGATCGCAATTAGGAGCCGGATGACGAAGTGGCTTCATCATCATCGGAAGAAGAGGGTGGCAACTTGCACGTAAGGCAGCGGCAGAGCCAGCAAGTGGGTAGCGTGACCAGGAGTCAGCAGGGTGACAGCAGTGGAAGGTCGGGAGCCAAAAGTGCCCAGAGTAGACCTCTCGCTTCGCAGGAGCCTACCTGCCCAGAAAGTAGTGGTGAAAGGGTTCACGGAGGCAGTGGTGGCAACCGTCAGTCAGTGCGGAGTGTGGGGGTAAAATCACCTACTCGGTGGTGTGGCAGTTTTTTGTTAAGCCGCCGGAGGAGGTGAACATGGCCATTTGCTGAATCTGTGGGCAGAAGGTGAAGCGTGGCCAGGGTGCCAATGTTGGCAGCACGACCCTGCGTCAACATATGCAGCGTCACCATAAAGTGGCCTGGGAGAACTGTGGCTCCAATGTGATGGTCCAGCCTGCCGCAGCAACCGCTGCATAACCCAGTGGCACGCACCCGATTTCAGGCAGTCATACCAGTCCTGATGCCCCTGCTCCTCGCCCTCCTACTCCTTGTCAGTCATTCCATCATCAATCGATCACCGAAGCAATTGCCAAGAGACAACAGTATGTGTGCACTCATTCAACGGCCCAGAAGCTGAACGTGCTTCTGGCCAAGTTGCTGGTGCCGCAGTCCCTCACTTTCCAAGTGGTGGACTCTGCACCTTTCAGAGAACTTGATGGCTTGTGCCGAGCCGAGGTGGAGAGTCCCAAGCCGAATGGGCAGAACAGAAGGTGGGCCAGTCCTTGAGCATGTTGGTGTCAGCCAAAGTGCAAGGCAGCGCCGATGTGTGGAGCTGTAACTACAGTCAAAGACAATATATGTCCTTTACGGCCTAAATGTGGTTCCTGCCCAGCCACACCAGCAACTTGGCCAGGTGACGCTGTTTTAGTCTCCACGTTCTTACGCCATTGGTCCTGCGACAATGTCCGCCTCTTCCAGTTTGTCCTCCTCATCCTCCACCGTGTCCCCGGCCTCCACTGCAGGGACAATTCACAGTGCTCCTCCAGCATACCACATGTGCGGGGCACGACGGTGTCACGCTGTTCTACATCTCGTATGCCTGGGTGAACAGAGTCACTCAGGGGAGGAACTGCTCCATGTCCTTCATCAAGAAATCGAATCCTGGCTTTCTCCGCAACAACTTAAAAATGGAACCATGGTGACCGACAACGGGAAGAAGATGGTGTCGGCGCTGTGTCAAGGAGGGCTGAGCCATGTGCCCTGCATGGTGCACGTGTTCAATCTGGTTGTCAAGCAGTTCCCGAAGTTCATCTGCAAGACGTAGGCTGATCTGCAATGTTTCCACCAGTTGAAATTCCACCTTCCATGTGTTGGACCGACTAAGGCTATAAACCATTTCTTTTTGATCCAAGTGGACAGGAGTACTCCCCTGTGTAACTTCGATGTCAGCCAGTGGCAGCTCATGCGTGACACCTGCCGTTTGCTCAGGTTCTTTGAGGATGCCACGTTATTTGTCAGTCGCCAGGACTACGGGATGGACAACGTCATTCCACTGCTTCATATCCTGGACCAGATGCTGGTAAATCTGGCTGGTCAGGGGACTGGAGACGTGGCGCCTACATCTCACGGCCACATGAGCCCTGTGGGGGCTGAAGTGGAGGAGGACATTGGAGCACAAGCAATGTGTAGCGAAATGGGTGGTTTTTCCACACAGGGGACAGGAGAGGAGAAGTAGGAGCAGCCGGAGGAGCAAAAGGGAGATGAGGAAGACGAGGCAGATGACCCAGGCACACTGTGGCAGTATGCAGTAGAGATGGAGGCAGGGAGTCCCTCCGAGTCACTTGCACAAATGGCCTGCTGCATGCTCACTTGCTTGGGTAGTGACAGCCAAATTGTCACCATTCGGCAGAGGGATGACTTCTGGCTCTCCACCTTGTTGGACCCTCGATATCGGTCCAAAATGGGGGACTTTTTTACACCTGCTGAGATGGGGGACAAACTGAACTACTATAGAGACATCCTAAGTAGTCAGTTGGCCGCTTGCTATCTGCGCCATCGTCCATCCTCTCACAAGTCTCACCGGGGGGGCCCTCTGCGCTCTCTTTCCACTGCAGTACCAGCTCCATCAGCAGCTTGAGTTTAGAGTCGATGATGAGCAGCTTTCTTAACCCCCCTAGTAAAGAAACTACTCACCAGCAGCAGCAGCTAGACCTGGAGCAGAACCTGAACCAGCAGGTGGTGCCTTACTTGGACAGCACCCTGCCACCCTACATTGAAGATCCAATGGACTACTGGGAAGACAAACTGGATTTGTGGCTGCAACTGGCTGAGTTTGCCCTGGAAAAGCTGCCCTGCCCCGCCAGTGAGTGTGAAATCAGGGCGGGTGTTTAGTGTGGCAGGGGCCATAGTTACCCCAAGGGGAACTCGCCTGTCCACCCAAAATGTGGAGAGACTGACCTTTGTCAAGATGAATCAGGCTTTGTCAAGATAAAATCAGCCAGGATTTCCACCCACCAATGCCTGATGCATCAGATTAGATTATCCATGCTGCCTCACCCAAACCTTGACAAAAGAGAATGGTTTCTTCTGGCTACCTGCCTCAGCTACTATTCTGATGCTGCCACCCGCCTGATGCCACACATCTGATCCCAAGTGCTCCTTCTTACACCCACCATCGTCAGCAGGTACTGTTATTGCCACCCACCTCCCCACTCTGTAATTGGGTCACTCTGTGGTCTCCTGATACTGCAGCCACCTCACCACTCAGGTCCCCTCATGCTGCTGCTGCCACCTCCACACTATGTCACCTTGCCAGTCTGTGGCCGTCTCTAGCTGCTGCTGCCATCTCCACACTATGTCACCTTGCCAGTCTGTGGCCTCCTCAAGCTGCTGCTGCCACCATCATGCTGCTTCTGCTGTCACCTTCACACTATGTCATCTTGCCAGTCTGTAGCCTCCTCATGCTGCTGCTGCCACCTTTCCACTATGTCACTTGGCCACTCTGTGGTCTCCTCATGCTGCTGCTACCCCCACACTGTCACCTTCCCAGTCTGTGGCCTCCTCATGCTGCTGCCACCTCCACACTATGTCACCTTGCCAGTCTGTGGCCTCCTCATGCTGCTGCTAACTCATGACTATGTCACCTTGCCAGTCTGTGGTCTCCTCATGCTGCTGTCACCTCCACACTATGTCACCTTGCCAGTCTGTGGCCTCCTCATGCTGCTGCCACCTCCACACTATTTCACCTTGTCACTATGTGGCCTACTCATGCTGCTGCGACCTCCACACTGTCACTTTGCCACTCTGTGGCCTCCTCATGCTGCTAAATCAGCACTATGTCACTGGGCCACTCTGTGACCTCCTCATGCTGCTGCCACCTCAACAGTATGTCACCTTGCCAGTCTGTGGCCTCCTCATGCTGCTGCTAACTCAACACTATGTAACTGGGCCACTCTGTGGTCTCCTCATACTGCTGCTACCTCAACACTTTGTCATTGGGCCACTCTGTGGACTTCTCAAGCTGTTCTGCCACCCTCCCCACTCTATGACTGGGCCACTATTTTGCCTTTTTGGCCTGGATGACATCATCATTTATTTGACACTTCTTTTGATCTGTCAAAAGGAAGGAAAAATGAGACGCACAACAGATCCTGTCTGTGTAGCAGCTGTGAGGCCTGTATGATCCCATCAGAATTGGCTTATGATTTGGTAGCCAAAAGCAGGAGTGGGTAGAAAACACGTAAGACATGCAAATATTCCATTCACGTGTTATCTCTGTTTTGGATCTTGATGGATTGCTGACCAAATGCTGACTGAGTGAAGGCGGATGCTGAACAGACAGGTTGCGTTTTTTGGGGGGTTATTGTTCTGACAGATCAGAGGAAGGGCAAATTAATCAGTGACGTCAACACAAACTTACTGCTCACACCCTCTCCACTCTGTCAGGGGGAGCTCTACTTGTATAAGCGTTTAACCACTTCAGCCCCCCTAGCTTAAACACCCTTAATGACCAGGCCACTTTTTACAATTCTGCACTACACTACTTTCACCGTTTATTGCTCCGTCATACAACTTACCACCCAAATGAATTTTACCTCCTTTTCTTCTCACTAATAGAGCTTTCATTTGGTGGTATTTCATTGCTGCTGACATTTTTACTTTTTTTGCTATTAATCAAAAATGACCGAAATTTTTGCCGAAAAATGACATTTTCACTTTCTGTTGTAATTTTTTTTTAAAAACTACATTTCTATATATAAATTTTTCGCAAAATGTATTGTTCTACATGTCTTTGATAAAAAAAAATCCAATAAGTGTATATTTATTGGTTTGGGTAAAAGTTATAGCGTTTACAAACTATGGTGCAAAAAAGTGAATTTCCGCATTTTGAAGCAGCTCTGACTTTCTGAGCAACTGTCATGTTTCTTCAGGTGCTAGAATGCCAGGATAGTATAAATACCC